>BPLR01012956.1:0-43835 GCA_021605095.1 Caerostris extrusa | reverse complement strand
GCTACGTATTGCTGTGCAAACTTAAAATAATATGTAACATTCACAAGTGAGGGAAATTTTTAATTGCAATTAATTGTTTTACTTGAAGTTGTAAGTTATTATTATTATTATTTGCGCAAAACATATATTAACAAAAACAAATCCTTTTTTCGACTTCTAATTATTAAATTTTCTAGACTCTTATACTTATTGTATCATATCTTTTCATTTGATCCTGGAAATTATCGGGTTATTTATGTAGAGTATACAAAAACTATTATGATATAAAACTTGGTAATAATGATTGTGGATAACGATTTTTCACACTTAATGGCCTAGTTACCAAAAGTTGAGCAATATACAGCTGTCATGGGACATACTTGGAGGTGTGGTACAGTTTACTAAAACATACTTTTTTGAATACATGTAGGTGGGGTCGGAAGTGATGTGTAGAGTCACCAACACAAAAAATGAGACATGAAAAAAAAAAACATTGCTTATTGACACCACTGCTTTTTTGATTCAAGGTTTACAATGAATGCTCAAAAATGGCGCCCACCCACAGTGGTGCAGGCTCGGTAGAGTCGAAGGAGTAACTGGCTATAGACACCGGGTATTTCGCACGCGCCAATGGACAGTCGAGTCATGAGGACCTTAAGGCTCGTTCCCCCATGGCGAGCTGCGTTTAAACCGAAGCGCGGACCAATCACTAGCCTCACCACGCTGGCCTAAAACTGGTTTGAAATCCGCCGCTTCGAGTCCAACTGACCAACTTTCGACTCGGGCGAAACTTCACTAGGCCTAATGCTATTTCCTGACGACGTTTCGCTGTGAAGGGGTCGAAAAAAATGTTCTCGCCTGCCGCATGAATCTTCAATGCTTCACTCCTCGATGGGAACGAGCCTTTAATGTCTCATCGTACATGAAAACACCACAGGGAGGTGACTTGGAAGCCTCGTCATGTGACGAGTTATCAGCTGGCGCATTACAGCTGCGTATTTTTGTGCCAACGGTCGCTGCTTCCGACCCTGCATTCCTACATAAAAATGCATGTTTCGTAAGCTCACCACCTCGAAGTGTCCCATGACCACCGAATCATTTCCTCCAAGAAAATGTAGGTCATACATATACGCTCTGCTCATTAACAAATACAAAAATATTAAAGTGAATTTTCAAAAAAATAATAAACGATTGCTTTCTTAGTAGCTACATTGAAATTTCACAAAATTCAATACATTTTCAAAATAATGGGTAAATGCGAATTTCTTTAATGTTAAAAAGAAATGCACATATGGAAGTGGATGAAAAACACACATGGCATGAAACTCTGAAAATAATCTTTCATTTATGATTGTTGTTGTTATCGTGTCCATGGATTTTAAAATATATTATTAAAGTAAGATCAAATCAAAAGTCTTCACGATAGCGGACGCTAACGGCGGCGCCGCTTCACTATACAGGGCCTATAAGTTGGTTGGCCTCGGATTAGGCACCCTACACAATTGCAGAACGTGGGGAGTGAGCGTGATTGGGTGTTAGAAAGCGTTGGAGCAATTTCTGCAGGGGATGTATTCCTGGTCTTGTCTGGGAGAATCTTCATTCCTCTGTAATGGTTAGTTCTGAGTCTGCTAATAACTGATGTCGACTTCTAGGGCTTTGAAGTCCGTGATGAGTGGCTTCCTTAAAGTTATGAGGAATTATTCATTTATAGATAGTAAGGTCTAATGGGAACACGTTCAAAACTTTGCTGTGTACTAAATATTGCATCCGTTCTCAGTGGTGAACATTCACTATCCCTTTAGGTGTGTGTTAACAACCCTGTCTGAGGGGACACTTGTTATCAATGCGCCCCCATACACAACGGTAGTTGAAGGTACTCTTTACATTCAATAATCACATGGGGTCCGAAACGGCCGTTTAATTGGGAACATTGGATAACAGCATCTCAATTTGCAAATAAATGTATAAATTTCCTAGTGGGCCCTTGTCCTTCCCTAAAGTTTGTCTGACTCGTGGTCCAATGATAACGCTAACTATTCTATTGATGAATTCAATTTTGTTCTGATTTTCCCAAGGCCCGTGAGATTCTAAACAGAATATTTTCATTGATTTGTTCATGATTTCATTTTCTTTCACTGCAGAACTTTCGCGCAACTCTATAAACTCTCTAAAGGTCCACGTAAATAAAAAGATTCGCAGCTTATGTAAAATTCACGTGGGGGTTTGACTACAACTTGCAGACTTCTCATACATATGATGGTTTTTTACGTTATATATATATATATATAATATAAAGTAGATATAGTAAAAAAAATTAATAAATAAATAAATATTTGATAACCGATATTATATTAGTTTAATAACTGTTTTACTTATGTTTGGATTTTTGTAGCAAACCAAGCGCAAAAGTCATTGATTAAATATTTTTTATATATTTTTTTATTTGGTCTAAAATTGTTTGCTCATAAAAAATGTTGATCGAAACAGATTTGCAGATTCTGTTGCATTATTCACTAATAATTTTAGAAAAGTGTATGTTTTGACCCTATAATAAAAAAAAGTAATACTAGATTTACTAATTACTAAATGTAATAGAGATAAGAAATAAATAAATAGTAATTACTAAAGGTAATAGAGATAAGAAATAAATTTAGTAATTACTAAAGGTAATAGAGATTAAAAAAGAACACATTTACATTCGTAGGGATTTTTCTATTCAGGCTAGCACGTTGTTAACAAAAGATATTTGCAGTAATACAAGAAACATGGAATATAATAATATTTTTTTGCTATATTTAAATGAGGGTTTTTAAAAGAAGAAACTGAATTTTGTTCTTGAATTTATTCTTTCAAAAAAGTCAGAAATTCTTTCGAAAAACTGGTAGCTATCATATTTTTAACTGAAATGGATATATGAGACATCTGTCGTCTGTGTTGTCCCTGATTTAGATAGATGAATAGCGTTTTTATTTCTAAATAGTATTGACAAAAATTATCAAATGGCTTGAATATAGGATGGATAAGCCTAACACTAGAGTCTTTAGAATTTCGGAGTACAATTAGCCCTGTTTTAAATACGCCGAAATGTATGAACAATCTGCTATTACAAGTTTATTTAAATTCCTACTTTAACGTCTTCGTTTTGACACCGATTTTGTTTCAGAATCTGGACAAGAAAAAAAAAACAGAAGTTATGGATCATTATTATTAGTTGAATTGCTTAACAGGCACTTGGAAAAAGTAGCGCTCATTAAAACCCTTTAACGTCTCATGGTAAAAAAAAAAAAATATATATATATATCCAATAATTAACGAGAGTAGATTTCTTTCGTGAATTTTTTCTTTTTTATTTCTTAAGTTGTAGTAACGACGTTTAATAGAATTAGACAGGCTATAAAAATGTTCATTGACGCACGAAATTTGCAATATAATGGTTTCGTACAAAAGCTGTAAACTTCGAAATGTTTTCAATGTTTAAAACTGCATTCATTTTAACAAACAGAGTTCTTTGCTTTGTAGTGTTCTTTCTATTCTGATCAGCTGTTGTTGTTGACACTTTTGTTGATGGAGAAATTGTTAATTTATGCTTTTCATTTTTTTTTTAAGTAGCTCAAAACACAATAACACATAGCGTTCTAATATTCATTTCCTTTAAGTTATTATTCTTTAACCATAAATTTAGTGAAAATATTAACAATACATTCTAATAAGTTCATTTTTAATGAAACACCACTTCTGTTGTTGTCCTGCAGGCATGATCTAGAAATTGTTTTTTCATATAAAATCAAGTATTAAAAATATTAATTATATTAAAGTTCACGAATTCCAATATTCAAATTTTTGAAAGTTGTGCAATTGCGTTTTTCTATTTTTTTTTTTAATAAGTTTTTTTTTCTTTTCAACTATTATTTTATTTAGGTATTTATATTTTACTTCTAAATTTCATTTGTTTATTGATAAATAGTCATTCCCGATCATTTTTTTTTTTTTCTTTGCAATTGGGCAAACCCAATTCTGAATCGTTATCAGTGTTTTGCATCTGTGATGGAAATTGAACTTTCTTTTTGATTCTTTTGAATTTTTCACCATTTTTTTTTTCTAAATAAAGTTTACAGAAATTAATGTCGATATGTTTGAAATCGTAAAAAAAATTCTCATGAATTATTTTTTATAAGTGTTTTCATTAAAAATAAAAATAATACGGAAAATAAAAAAAAAATTATAAATTTAAGTGATAAATATCTTCATGGACAACGAATGAAAACTACAAATGTTTGATTTTCTGTTCCGGGTTAGGCCAAACTGAAAAAAGATTCAATTGAAAAGTCAGTACTTCGGTTAGGAGGGTCAATAATAGGTAGGAGTGTCTTCCTTTTAGTATTTCTACTTTCTCGATAAGGGGGCCTGAATGGCCGAGTGGCTAGCGCTCGGTACCACAGGTTTCGGGTTCGAGTCCCGGTGGTGCCATGGATGTGAGTAGTGGTTCGGAATCCACTTTAAACCGTGGGTCCCGGTCCTAATAGGATCGTAGAGCGTTACGTTGGCATTGTTACTCTGCGTCCGTGACTTGTCTTCAAGTTACACACTCACCCTGGGTCATGCAAAGTGAGTACGTCTGTGCAGCGCGTGCCTTAAGGCATCCAAGACCAAGCTGTCTAAGTGTTTGCCAGTTGCATTAGAACAAAAAAACTTTTTCGATACATAATTCTTAGATGGCGAGATTTCTAGCATATAATTTTTTATTGCTTATTACATTTTTTGAATTAAATTAATTTTAGATGTTTTTTATGATTTCTATTTAAAATGTTTTCGATTTATTTATACATAGAATTTATTTTGTGTCTAAACTTAGAAGAGCGAAAAACTAAAATAACTTAAAAAGAGCGAAAAAAGAATTCTGAAGATAATACACATCATTTGCTGTGTTATTATAAATATGAAAAAGAAAAGAAAATTGTATGTTTAATAAATTAATATTAATAATAAGTAATAAAATTCATAATTGTTAAAAGTTAATTAATTCACTAAAATGAGCTAATTTTATAAGATGAATTTATGCTACCTTTTTAAACTAAATCATAAATTAGTTTTTGATGGCGTTTTTATTTTAATAAATAATAAAATATACAATTATTAAAAATGAATTCATTCACACATTAATTTTTAACGTAAAATCTTATATCACTTTTAAAATTAACTTATAAATTAATTTGTGTTGTTTTATATTGTTAAAGTTATTTTTAGTTTAATTTAATATACTTCTAAAGTTTTTTACTTCATGCAAGTTTGCCATCTTTTTTACTTTTTGCATTATGTGTCAACAGCATCATTGTCACATAATCATGATCATGTCGCAACAGCCCCATGGTGGGCCAAGTCCATCTGCCGACTGGCAGATTTCGAGACAGAGATGTTTCCTTTTTACGGGGTAAGGTTGTTGGCCCTACGCTCTACAGTCATATTAGACCGACTCCTACAGCTTGAAGTGGATTCCGAATCACCACAAGAATATAGGGCTCCTCCGGGATTCGAACCGGAAACCTGATGGCACCGAGCGCCAGTCACTCTGCCCTCATACTACAATGTTAAATGAATTATTTCCGATGGCAAATTATTTGACACTATATAAATCTCACTTGAGGATACTTTGATCTGCCACTGGCGATTGAATTCAGAGGGTTTTTTTTTTATTCTTTCCTTCTAAAGCATTAAGAAAGACAATGCATAAATTCCACAATTTTCTTATAAATAATTTAAAAAGGAAAATCTTGTTCTGACAAACAGTACATTTCAAACAGATTCACCACTCAATCAGTTACAAGCTTTAAAATACAATATTCTGCTCTTTATGATTCGTATGTTGTTCAGCCAACCCACCCACTCGTGATCGAAAAGGATCACCCTCTATCATGATGGATTGGCTCACAAGGAAAGTGTGCTCTTTTTAAAGCATTCCTTTGTTTTGTATCAAGCTTTATTAACAATACGTTTCATGGTATGAATTATTAACAAGTAATATAGAAAAAATTTTAAATCAATTCCTACTTTTTTCTCACTCTATTGCAGAAAGTCCTTTATAAATAATTTTCATTCATTTTTTTAAGTTTATCTGGCGTCCTATATTGGTAGATAAATGCAACTTAAATCTAAAAAAACTAAAATGAATTAATTAAATTTAATGAATGAATTAATATTTGAAAAAACTGTAATTAACATCCAGTGTTATCCGCTACAAGTTCAAAAATATACTTGAACTTGAGTATTTTATGAACGATTGAAAATATGAACAAGATATATAGAGGGAGAGTGTGAGCTAATAGAAGGAATTGAAAAAAAAAAAACAGCTTTACTTTTTAGCAATAATTAGGGCGTTTTGAATTAATTAAATTATTTAGCTTTGAACAAAAGATTACATTATGAAGGGATCATGAATAATTGTAAACGATGTGTCGGAGATATAAAATAAGTAAAACGGGCTTTTATTTATAATATACATAAAATATCAAAGTTGAAATAAATATTATTTCCAGTGATAAACTTTTTAATCACGTGTCACTCATGTCATTTCCAGTACAATGCCGTCTATGTAACAGATTCAGCGTTAACTAGATTACGTCACAAGGAGGCTGGAAAATATATCACCCACCATTTTGCCTTCGCAATTTTTCTTTTTCTTTTTTTCCACACCTCTGTCCCATATCTACGGGTATTGTAGCCCCTACCAAAAAAAAAAAAGCCGATGGGGAAACATCGGTGATCCTCACATATGCCCTGAACAGCTCACCGAAAAGGGGATGGATTGAAGGTAGTGCCTTCCAGGATGACTTTTAGAGGTAACTGCTTTGAATTTGTGCATCGCATGGGACAAAACCCAAAAATTCCCCCCAGGCAGCCTGACTTCAATGCGAGAAGGTTTTGAACACATTTTCATAGTCGCCATAGAGTCTACTCCGTTGATAAAACTGGTCACTACAAACTAGGATCCAAGTATTGGAAATTTGAATCCTACTTCCCACTTACTCAGGTTCATTGTAAAGGTTTTCCACCATGCAGTTTTAGGAGGTCTCGAACACAGTTCAATTCACTATCAAACTTGACGTCATCAAATCTGACATTCAATTCACTATCAAACCTACGATGTTAACTGACAAATTGAATGAATATTATTTATTTTTTTTCGATTTTGTACTACTGGCTATAACAGGAAACATTAAACCTACGATTAAAATTCCAAGAGGATTTAATATTTATAACGCATCTGTAAAAAATGTTTGATTTTTAATTTTATCAAAATTTATTTCTGTAGAATTTTGGTTTTATTTGTAAAGTTACCTCTTTGGTTTATAATAAACAACAGTTTTAATGCAATGTTGTTCAGACATTAAAATTTAATTGTTTGATAAAAATTGAATCTTGATTATGAAAGGGATGACGCAGAGATTGTCTTGGCAACAGTGTCTCAAGTTTAATTTATTATTTAAATTAAATTTTTACATTGTTGCCTCACATGTTTTTTGTCTAGAATTGTATAAATTTGTATTTATTTGCACAAAAATGAATTAAATTACCTGTAGATATTTGCCACTAGGAAAGTAATAAAAATTCATCGACCAAATCTGCCTGGGTGGTCTGCAGCGATCTCGTGATGATCTAGAGAAGCGATCAAAGGAGCTGCTTCGTATTGATTGCTGTTCTGCTTTTTTATTGATTGACAATAATCTTCTTGGTATTGATTGTTGTTTTAATTATTGATTGTTTTTTATTTTTATTGATTGACAATAAGCTTCAAGAAAGGAGCTGCTTCTTATAGAATGTTTTTTTTTATTGATTGACAATAAGCAACTTTTTATTGATTGATAATAAGCTTCTTGGTATTGTTTGTTGTTCTAATTACTGATTGTTTTTTTTATTTTTATTGACTGGCAATAAGTTTTTTGTTATTGATTATTCTAATTATTGATTGATGACAATCAGCTTGTTATTGATTGTTGTTCTACTTTTTTTTTGTTGACAATAAGCTTCTTGGTATTGATTGTCGTTCCAATCATTGATTAACTTTTTATTTTTACTGATTGACAATAAGGAGCTTATTGATTGTTGTTCTTTTTATTGATTGACAATAAGATTCTCGTTATTATTTGTTCTAATTTTTTATAGTTTTTTTTGCTTTTATTGATTGATAATAAGCAGTTTATTATTATTGATTGCAATAAGCAGTTAGTTATTGATTGTTGCTTTGCTTGTTAATAAGTGTTATATTTGCTAATGGGGTAGTGTGACTCGCATCCATAGCCTATCTTTAAGCTGCGCATGCGTGCTTCCTGGGTAGCGCTAAATGAGTAACAGCAGTGCAACCCTTGCATATGGCATAACGGTTAACTGTCTCTGTGTTGTCAACTGCATTAAAACAAAAACATCATCATGCTAACTGGTAATAAACTGTTTGTTATTGATTGCAATTCTACTCATTATTGATTGTTGCTTACTATTGATTGACAATAAAAAACGAGGATTTTTTTACATCCTTAATTTACTTTACATTATTGGCTTTCCAAAACATAAAAATGAAGGCATTCAGTAAAAACGAAGACATAACAGCGATGCATTCCATAGAAGGATTTTGAAGGTCTTAGGGATAAATTCGAAGATTATTGTTCTGATTCTCATTCAAATCCCATTTCAAACCAGAAGAATAAATTTTTACTTCTATTTCCGTAATAATAAAAAAACTAGATAAAAACTATTCGTCATAATTCTAACAATAAATATATATAGTAAAGAAAGAAATTATTCCAAAGCAAAACGATATTATGGAAAAATACTGATCGCTTAAAGAGATTAAACAATTTTGTTAACTTGTGAACTAACCGAAAAGTTTTCCTACCATACGGAGTTTTCTAATAATATAAACTTAAGTGAAAAAAAAAGGTTTTTTTCCTGTGTTAAATGTTTTTATTACTTTTTAATGTATTTATTTTGCCATTTTTTACGAGGGAATTCAGTCATAAATTTAGTAGGATATAAATTAAGCTCTCCAAATCCAACATCAAGAGCTTATTCTTTTTGTCAACTCCACATATTTTCGAATTTTTTGTGGAGTTTTAAAAAACGGATTTATGAAGATTGGACCACGTGACTTATCGATCTCAGACAGTGAACAGCTTCATCATGAAATTATAAGTGACGCTTGGAGGGAAAAGTTCCGATGACTTCTGACATTCAAAAAACGTTTTTGAAGCAAGAAATGATGTGGAATCTCAGATTAATATGAGAAAGAATATCTATCTTCTTAATGCTTTTCACTTCAATAAGAATTTAATAGCATGTTAGTATTTGCTTTTGTTTTATAAAAAAATAAAAATAACAAATTCAAATCCACCGAAAATCAGTATTGTATCCATAGTAAATGCTTTAGCATTTTGTCTGACGGGAAGAGATTTGGCATTTCTTTTCCAGAAGAGAGGATTGTATATTCTTTGACAAATACATAATAACAACCCATCACTTAAATTTGACAGCAGACGAGCAGTGTTGGTGGAAGTTATATTACATGCTATTAGTGTTTTGTACTCATGAGAACAACCTGTTACTGAAATTTGATAACAGATATTCAGTATTATGGATAATGAGACCTCATGAAATTAACTATTGTCTGTGTGACCTTCACAAGTCGAAATAATTAAAGATGGAATATGGACTACAGCAAGAGTTGTTGTATCGTGATGGGTGATAGACGACGAGATGACAAATGTCTATTCCAATGAGAAAGGAAAGAAGCTGACATCTCCTCTTGACGATTGTCTCAAAAAGAGGTTTTTGGTGAAGAAGAGACAGAGACAACAAGTCAACTAGAGGTGTTGTTTTTCTTCTTTTATTTTTTTTTGAAGTGACTGAATAGGCCGGAATTTCCACCGGTTTTCGAAGTGAACCCCTAGTGTTTTCGTTATTGACAATTAAGATCTACCGCAGGCCGTGCAATTAGATAATTAGATTCGACGTAGACTCTAGAATTCTGAAAAATCTCCAACCCTGGAGTGAACTGTACTTGTGATTTAAACGTGCACTTGCGATCAAATTTATAGCTTAATTTTCATTTTTGTATAATAGCCTAGAGTTCTGTATCTGCATATATACAATGCTTGTGTTCCCACGAACCTGAAAGTGACCCTCTTCTTGAAGCCGTTATAGGTCTAGTATAGGGCGAAACGTTACAATGCCTTCCTCTAATTCACGCTGTACAATTATACTCAATGACATTGTTTATAACTATGACATTGTTAAAACTAGATTGTTAAAACAGTAGGGTTGAAGAGATGGCCATTTGGATCGATTTGCAACATGATTGAAGCATTGCATCATATTTTTGTCGTTTTTAAGGAGGTATAGTACTTTGAGTCGAAAGTGAATCATTTTAACACACTTATGTTTGTTTTATTATACAGCTTAGTCTTTAAAAAATGAGTTTCATTTTTTAAATTTAATTCACATATTTCTTAAAATGATATACAATAGGTAGAAAAAAAGTAACTTTTGTTTCCCATAAGAATAAAATTTAAAAATTTAATAAATAATTTTTAATTTTAAAATTTTTAAAAATCTAAGGAATTGAAATTGATAAAATATTTAATATATGCTCTATATTAAAATATAGGAGTCCTATTCACAAAGAGGTTCTCAGAATAAAAGTAAATAAATAGAACATTCATGCAAATTTTTATAACTCTACATTCTCACCTTTTTTAATAATCTTGAGGGTAACTGAGAAAATCAGAAAATTAAGTTGAAAGACTAAAATATACAATGTCCTTTTTGACATTTACATCTTTTGATGCTGTAGCCTTAATTTTGGTCCTATTTAAATGGAATTTGTTTTAAAATGTTTCTGGTTATTTTTTTTTTTTGGAGAATCTGCTTTTTAGAAGGTGACAAGGTACTTGCAGTGATTGAAAGTTAAAACAAAAACAAAAGAATGAAAACAATGAGAATGAAAAATGAAATGAGTATGAAAAAGAAAACAATGAGAATAAAAAATGAAATGAGTATGAAAAAGAAAACAATGAGATAAAAAATGAAAGCTTAAAGCACGTGATCTATAACGCTTTCAACTTTTTTATTTTTTTTGAAAATTTTTTAATTGCCAAAGCTGTCGGAGGGAATGAGATCATTTTGTTACAGTTTTGATTCGTTGTTGAATTCCATTAACTTGCAACGTCATATTCTTAGATTGTAATCTAGTGATTTTAAAAATTATTTATGCTTAAAAATAATCATTATTTGTTTTTAAAATGAGTTATTTAAAAAATAAACATGAGAAAACTTAGAATGGGGCTGTTCCTTAGCCACTATATTTTATTATAAAGGGATAATATTGTTAAATAACATATATTAGTTATTTCATCGAATATAGTCCGTTGTATAGTTATTCTAGTCCTAATTATTGGGGTTTGAGTGGCCGAGTATCTAGCTCTCTAGCTCTCGGTATCTGTTTCGGGTTCGAATCCTGACGGTGCCATGGAGGTTTGTAGTGGTTCAGAAACCACTTGAAGCAGTGGATCCCGGTCTCCTATGACCACAGAGTGTCACAGAGCTCAATCAGGCTTCTCTCACCCACATCGTTCCCAAACTATAAAGGGCCAACTCAGCTTTAGGCACAGTGATGTCGTGTGGTGTATTAGTAGTGCTAAATATCGTAAATTGAGTGATATAACTACGAAAATATTCAGAATGCTAGTAGAATAAGACCCAGCGTATTACGGGGAATATTTTCCAATAAGTTCCCGCGCTAAACGAGGTCAACTTAACGTATCGATTTTTATTCATAAAATATTCGTGAAAAAAGAAGTTATGTTTTCGATGAGAGAAATTCTTTCACGTTTGACATTTTTGATTTTTTGTGAAAATGCCATGTAAATCGTTTGCCTTTTTTCGTTTCTTTCAGCAAGTTTAGCAAGAAATCGCCCCAATGACACTTTGTATTGCGTTTGAACTTCTTTCAAAATTCAAATCGTTTTTGTATAAACTGATCCATTACTTCCGTTAGAGTGGCTAATCTTTTTTACAGAAAATCCGTTAAGAATTCCTTTTCCTGAAACGTTAATCTTCGTGTACTTGTGGTTCTACTAATTTTTTAAAATCATAGTTTGAAAGGCTTTCACCAACTGCAACTTGCAATAATTATTCAATATATTGCACATTTATGTTATCAGAGCCTGTTTCATTAGATAGCTTGACAATTTCGCCGACATTAACAATAAATCCTGTAATACCAAAATCCTTATTTAGCTTCGACTCTACATTCTTTAGTTGTTTCTGATCCCCGATAGGGTCTAGCTATTAGAAAAAATCCACAAGTCCCTAAACCTCTAAAAAGGCCAAGAGTAGAAGAGGTTCAGAGAAACCTTGTCCAATGTAAAATCAAAGTTTGAAATATAAGTAGGCGATGTTTAAGCAGTCCTTTATTGGGTTCAGGTTCCAAAATCTTCTGCCCTGGTTTCATAGGTAAGAATCCTCAAATGTCCACTGGCAAAAAGTAATAAGCAAATTTTTAGCTTCTGCGGCTCCCCAAAAATGCAGGGAACAACTAGAAGGATCTCTCGGGTACTAGTTATGTGCTGGAGAGACATTCCAGAGATTCTTAATTGTCTTCCCAAACTTGGAGAACACCCCACTATAAGTGAGAAGCATATCGGACCAGGAAGTCTCCGAAGAAGCAACTTTTCTAGAGAATCCGCAATCTAGTTGCCACTAATGCCGACATGTGAAGGGATCCATTGGATGTGCATCTCGAAATTAATTGAAAATCTAGAAAGCAATTTTAGGATGGATTCCAATGTTTGTTCGGTTACTTAGGCGTTGGACTGAGGATCGTGTGTCGGTAAGTATCCATATATCCACAAAATCAGGCCCAAGAGTATTCTCAACATAGCTCAGGCCTCTCTCGATAGCGACCAATTCGGATCTGAACACAGAGCAGGAATTATAATTTCTAATTTTAAGTCTAAACAGTGGGAGTTCCAATGACACAGTCCCACAACCAGAATAGCTTCTGGTTGCCATCTGTATAAGTTTGAACCACTCATGAGCTATTCCTTTCAAACACCCAGTCTTCTCATTCCTGGAAAGGATTGATGTTGTCTACAGCATCCGTGATATAGTGGTAGTTTTTTCCATCAATCTCTAATGGATTCTTTATCCGTTTTATCAGTCACTCATCTGGATATTCGCGACAGATGATAAACTTTGCACAGCACGATTTCGGGGCAATTCTGGTATTATTTACCATATAATACTGAAACAGCGCTAAGTGGGATCTTACAGTACCATATCTGCTAATGGTTCCATTTCAATTTAGAAATTCAGTGTTAAGTATTTATATCGATATGGTTTAAAATTTTTGTTGACAATTAATTAATAAATTCTCAGTTTCGAAAGGAATAAAAAATGCAACACCCATCAAGTTCAACATGACAATCAAATTAACTAAAAACAAATGGTTATTGGGATTATGTCTTAAATTAATCACCACTCATTAGGATTAAATTTCCCTTGCAATTCAATGAGCTTCATTAATTGAGTAGTTTTTATGTTAAATGTGTGGGTGGAAGTGGCTACCTTCCGAATGAGGGGTGTCTTCTTCGAAAACCGACTCAACAAAACCTACCAGAATGTTTCTTTGTCTATGTTAGCGATGGGCTCAGTGTTATCGTCGAACGAAAAGCGCTTTTGTTATATTGCAAAGCAAACTTTTTCTTTTTATTGGGGATTTCAGTGTTCATATTCAATGTACCAGGAAATACCTCATGCACTGCACAGAATTATGAACTCAATCTATATTGAATTTGGAATTTGGATATATTATAGAGCAATTAACATGGACTGGGATGGCCATTTTTTAGATTTGTTAAGTTTAGTTGTAGAGTATATCTTACACGGGAAGATTTACAAGAAACGTACAAAATAACATAAAATATTGTAAAGTTTTGACCCACTTTTATCGTTCTAATTCACTGATAGGTTCATTATAAATCTTTAAACATTGTGAAGTTTTTTCAAACTTTTAAAATTAATTTTTTCCGATGAAATCTTCAGCCTGCTGTCTTATTGGCCCCACCCCTACTCAATTTTCTGCCCTTCAAAATTGTTATAAATAACCGTGAATAGTGTCAGATTCATTATGGTCATATAGTATTGATTTAAGTTCATAATATTTCGAAGAAAATTTATTTAGAATCAAACATATATTATGGTAGAACATCTTTTGAAAAATGCATTTATATATAACCTATAATAATTTGTAGAAAAACACATTGAGATATAAGTCCATAAGAAAATAATTGGAAGAAAGATGCTTAGAAATTGAAGCCTATAATACCTTAGCAACAGAAACAGAACAACAAACATGATCATAATTTTCAGAAGAAAAATCTTCATCTAAGCTCATGTGATTTCCAAAAATTAAATACCTTTTATTTAATCCTATAATTTGAAGAAAAAAACATTTTAATCCAACACACATAAAATTTGAAAGAAAAATGTATCTAGAACTAAGCTCATAAAATTTAAAAGAAAAACGTATTTATATGCAAGCCCATACTATATTGTAGAAAAATGTATTTAATCTAAGTTTTTAATACTATTAAGAAAATTTAATATTAAAAATCAAATTTTTCAATTTCAGATATTTTAAACCAGGTTGCAAACTTTGAGATAAACTGTAAATACGAGAGCTTTGACATATTTTAGAATTTTTTGGTAATTCCCGAAAATTTCTTAGAAAAATAGTGAATTCTTTTTACCGTCAATCTGTGTATTTTCGGCTCTCTTTAAAAGATGAAGTTGGTAGCCAACGCATAATGATTACAAATTAATATTATAATTTAATATTTCAGCATTCTTCTTAATGCAGTATGTGCAGTTAAAAAGCAAAGGAATTTCTTACGAAAACATAGTATTCTATTGTTACCGAGCTGAAGCCACTTCATTATTTTGTGCAGGAACCTTTTATCACAGTAACTTTAAAACTTCTTTTACATTTTTCATTAACAAAAAAAATGTTGAGTTTAAGTTTCCGGAACTTTTCCAATACTTCCAATTTTTCGTTTGAATTCCTAACTTTATTCTTATGTTCTGTAATATATCATGCAAATTACTGGGAACTGTTTCAGATAGCATATTGACTTTTCTTTTTGCTTTCATAAAATACTTATCTGATGTAGTATTATTGCTGCTATTGCATTTCTCACTTTTTATAGGTGCATCATTTAATACACCTTCATAAATTTTATATTTTGTGTTTTTGTAAAATCAAATAAAGTGTTTTGTTTGGAAGTAAATTTTATTTTCTGTGCAATTGTTCTTTAAAAAAATACAAAATGCTAAATTAATTTCAACAAAATACATTGAGAGTCGTTTATGGTTTGCACTATCTGCCATAGCTTTACTCTATGACCAGCAGGTATTATTCGACTTTGAATATTCCAACTCATACAAGTCGCATTTTTGGCAGAGTGTTGAAAAATGTTCATTAAAACAATATATCCAGAGTCAATTCTTTGCCTTAATAAAGCACGAAAAAGCACGAAACTAATAAAGCACTTTTGCAGTCGATATGTTTTCTATTGGAAATTATCTCTACTCTTAGAGCAATACATTGACGACCACAGAGAATATTTATCTTGATGTTGGGGCAAGTGTCCTTCCATTTTAGGTAGCTTGAGAAATACCAATTAAATCCATAATGTGAGCGATTTATTTAGTTTTTTTTTTATCATATCCAGTTTTTTAAAATTTCAAAGAGAATGAATTTGATTCTCAGTTAGAAAAATATTCCAATCCATCTTTCTAATTGTAGTATTCCTTTGCACGAAGTTTCATGGCTTGCACTATCTGCCATAGCTTTACTTCATGACCAGCAGGTATTGCCTGTCATTGAAATACCAGCAGGTATTTCAATGATACTTTCAATGAGAACACAACCAGCCAGACATAATGGATCCTTTATGAATAACATCTAAGAGAAAAGTCACAAAAGTAAAGACTCAGATAACTCTTATTGTTGGACTGGAAGATAGATGCAGTCCTAGGATCCTTGGAGATATCGGAAAATCAAGACAGACAATATTCATATTTCGTTTTCTATTAAACAGACAATATTCATGAAAAATAATTTTTTCGGACTAGATCAAGACATTTTTTACTCCTTGTGGGAAAACGTTGTATCTTGCTGAATGTACTAAATTTATAACTGGGTCTGGAAATTGAAAAAATATTAATCAATTATTTATAATAAGCTTAAAGAGAAATATTAAATTACTTGATTTGTTCTTAATGAGTTTGTAAAGGATGTCCTATATATTGGCAAATAATAACGAAATAAACTAGTTTATATTTTAGTATTTTTTCCTTCTTTTGTATTGATATTGTAATTTCACGTTTTCTGTTTACTTAGAAATAATATGGGCTCTATTTGGCTGTAATTTTTTGATATCAAAAAAATCTTCATTATTCGATGAAATATATTTTACAATATCTTTGTGAAATGTGTAAAAACCTAAAGAATATAATTTTAAATATTTTAAAGAACAAATACTGAGCTAGAAAATATTTAGAAATTTTGTTAAGAATGTTTATACTATCTTATAGGGAAAAAAATCAATTGGTAAAAAATCAAAAATTTTCTTTTCATTATGCAATAGTCAAGAACATATTCTCACTACGATTTTGGAGTGATGGAAATATTCTATCTAAAGTATCTAAATATTCTATTCTATCTATAGTATCTAAATAAAATTATCTTTTATATACTATTTTAATTTATTATAAAAAGAACTTGCTTTATTTTCAAAACAAGTTAGGGGGTCACACGTCACAGGGGGGGGTTCAAACGGGATAGGGACTTTTCTCCCAAAACATATTTGAAAATAAAATATGTTTTGAGAGAAAAGTCCCTAGACGTTCAACAGGTGGGTTTTTTTTTTCTTTTCAATAATGTGTCTAGATTGAATAGAATGAAAAGAAAATGTCATCTTCTATAAAAAAAAGAACTCTCTTTTATTAAATAAAAAAAAAAATCTTCCCATGCTAGTTGGGTTTTTTTTCCCCTTTGCTGGCATGTTTTTTCAAACATGCGATGCTCCTTTTTATGAAATGTGTACTGAATCCGGGAAAGCCCTTTCTATTTATGGAACCTGAACTTCAGGCGCACAGAGGGTTGTCCATTTATAAAGAACACGCACCCTTTCAAAAAACCCATTGGCTTTTGCAACGCTTTCCAGTTGTATAGATCAATGTGGAAGAGAGGCTTTGCTGGAAAGTGACATTACAGTGAAGCGTCGCTGGAAAGCTGGCAGACAGGGAAGTAATCGTAAAAATAATTCGGAGTCGGTTGCCAGGGGTAACAGACGGGCCCCTACACCTACACACCGCCACTGCGACGAAAAACGCCTCAGATTACATAAGGACGGAGAGTGGCATTTGGATGGTTTTTTTTTCTTTTTCTTTTCTTAGACAGTTATTTCATATATTTCTCACAGGGCAATTGCGAAATGAATTTAGAACGCACTTGCAGAGGTTGATAATATGAACATATCGTACAAGTTTAATATCATATTCTACTTTTTAATGAATCAAATAGTTCTTTAAAATATTATTTCCTGTGCAGTCTTGAACTTGAGCTGATAGTGATCAGTTTTATATTAAATCCCATAAGAATAATTATGTGGGGTTTATATAATATATTATTTTATATTAATGGGATATAATTTTTATGGGCTATAATTTTTAAATATATTTAAACGATCTAAAAAAAAAACATTTCAATAAATAAAATTTTTAATATCTATCTAGCCAACGTTCCATGTCTTTTAAGATTATTAAATAGAAAATATTTATAATTCGGTTTCTATTAAAAAGAAATTAATTTATAATTCGTTTTCTGTTGAACATACATTATTTATAACTCTTTTTCTGTTAAGCAGACAATACTTATAATTTTTTTCCATTAAACAGACAATTTTTATATTCATTTTCTATTTAACAGACCTTTTCTGTTAAATAGACAATACTTATAATTTTTTTCTGTTAAATAGACAACACTTATAATTTTTTTTTCTGTTAAATAGACAACACTTATAATTTTTTCTGTTAAACAGACACTATTTATAATTCATTTTCTGTTAAACAGACACTATTTAAAATCGTTTTCTGTTAAACAGGCATTATTTATAATTTGCTTTCTGTTAAGCAAGCATTTCTAATTCGTATTTTATTAGATAAAATATTTATAATTATTTTTTAATTAAATAGAATATATTCATATTTCGTTTTTATATTAAATATATACTATTCATAATTCGTCTTTTATTAAATAGAACTATTCATTCATTTTCGTTTCCTGTTAAACAGACACTATTTATTGTTCGTTGACGATATTTATAATTCGTTTTTTATTAAATAGATGATATTAATAATCTTTTCTATTAAACAGTTAATATTTATAATTCCTTTTCTATTAAACTGAAAATATTTATAATTATTTTCTATTGAACAGGCTATATTTATAAATATTTTTCTATTAAATAGAAAATATTTATAATTTCTTTTTTATTAAATTAACTATAATTATAATTCTTTTTCTATTAAATAGAAAATATTTATAATTTGTTTTCTGTTAAATAGAAAATATTTATAACGTATTTTCTTTTAAATTGACTATTTTTATAATTCATTTTCTATTAAATAGAAATTATTTATAGTTCGTTTTAAAGCATTCATTTTCTAGTCAAATGTTTTCAAGTAGAAAATATGCATCTTCTTCATATGCTAAAATATAAATCGTGTCATTTTATTTTTTTGAGCTTCCGTTAAAAAAAATTTTATTTTAAAATAATTTGTTTCATTTTCAAAAAGTGAATGTTTCTGTTAATAGAATAATATAAATCGAACATTTTAAAATAATTAAATTTAAAAAAATATTAATATAAAAATTCCTTGTATTAAAGCTGGAAATTTTTTTTATATCTTCAGCATTAATGGTTTTTTTTATCCTCCGCAATCGATCATATTATATCTCTGTTTAAGTAGGTTAAAAAAATATATATTGCCTTCCATGCCAAATTTTTGGTTAAGTTGGCGTTGCTGTGCTGTGGTATGGGATTATCTGGCATATTTCCAAGAAACCTAAGATGTAATAAATGAAGAATTATTTTGAGTGTATATATCAAAAATAGTATTACTTAACATGAAATCAATAGGAAACAGTTTTTTTTTATTGTTGGAGGTACTTAAAAATTCCATCAAATGCTATTAGCATGTATAAAGAATATAATAGTGGCATTCCCTATTCGAAAAGTCTAACACATATGCACATATATCCGAATGCCCACCCTTTCAACTAAGTCATTCGCCATTAGAAAAGCAGAAATGTAGCAAATTCAGCGTTTCACAGGCTACACAAGGACCTGCAACACAATACCACCATTTGGAAGAACACCTTCTATGATGTCATCTGGAATTTTTAATGGTCTTTTTTTTTTTTCCACCTCAGGCCTAACTAACTTTACTTTACTCCCTATAGATTTATTGCTTCCATTTATGTTGCAGGCATAAATGTTTTCATATCGACTTCGCTTTTAGAGTTTCGAATTTAATTCCTCAAGTTCTGAAATCTAACGTTGTCCTAATATTCGTTAATATTCGTTTAATCTATTCGTTAAAAATATGTCATTTATGTATACGTGTGAGGCTGTATTTTTCATAAAACTTAGGGTGAATTTCGTTTTAACTTTCATTTCCTTTAAATTTATCTTATGAACAATGTAGAGTGCGTAATACGAGGTCTGTGGTTCGAAAACACTGGCGGCGTCCATTAAAATCAGTGCCTTCAAAAACTAGACGAATCATTTATTTAAAATGTATGGATAGTCAGGCTTCCTGGTAGAAGTTTTCATAATTTCCTTTCGTACGACATGCAAGATACATCTAACAGGTATTCCAGAAAGCAGAGTCTTCCCCTGATTACCTGTCGGTGGGCTGTTTGTCAGTGGAACACA
Source organism: Caerostris extrusa (assembly GCA_021605095.1). Lineage (NCBI taxonomy): Eukaryota > Metazoa > Arthropoda > Arachnida > Araneae > Araneidae > Caerostris > Caerostris extrusa. Next base: position 23,808 of record BPLR01012956.1, on the reverse strand, counting down.
AGGTCCAACAATGCTCAACAACAACAAACATATTCTATTGGAATGTGCTCACTGGGGTCAGTTACGGGAATTAGATGTTAGTTTTTCAGAAAAAAAGTTCATAGTTCAGTTTCTTCAGAACAATTAGTATCACTCAAAAAAGGTAGACAGAAAGGGATGTTTAACCATCGTTTGGGAAGGATGAATCATTACGTGTAACTGAAACGCAAATACGTTTAGGGCGATTCTTCGTTTTTAATCTATTACTCCCTCTTGCCGTGGGTTACATCTAAAGAATGACTTGACCTTATAAATAGTTACAGCAATCATCGTCTAACCACAAGACCTGTTACTGTAAGACCCACATTACACGATACACACGTGACTCTGCAAGCATTTAATGATTACTTTAATTCAATGTCGTGCCCCCAAAACAAAATTTATTCCAAACATGTGAAGCATTGATATATTTCTGCTTTTTATTTATGTATATATATGCATACAATGCATATATATATATACATAAAACGCATATATATATATATATATATATATATATATATATACGAAAAAATATCGCCATTCTTTTAGTGAAAGATTTATTTAATAAAATATTTATATTATTATTCTCAATACCATAGGCTTTGATTTCCAACTACTAAAGTAACCAGTAAGTATATACATATATAAGAACAAAACAATTGAACATAGAATCAAAGGAGGACTAACAAGTGCTAGATTATTAACACGACCGTTTTTCACTCCATAAGCTTCTTTCCGCTATACCCAAATTGTACAGGAAGGGTAGAAGGTATCAGTACCTCCCATTCAGACCTCTCGGACAAAGAAAAAAAAAAAAAGGAAGCAGTTGTTCAAGATAAAAAGTGCCCATAAGTTGCACCAAAGAAACTCAAAGTGATTAGAGAAACAGAAACATCAGTAGGGTGAACGGCCAGAATTACGTTGGCAGGTCAAAAAATGTATACAAAGCCTTCAAAAACTGGCAATGAAGCATGTTGTCCAGGAAATCCGTAAAACCGCAACAAAGTAATAAAGTAAAAAAAAAAAAAAAAAAACTTATAAAAACCAAAAGAAATTATTGATAATATCATTTATCAAGGAATAAACGCAACCGCAGAATGCCATTCCTTTGTTATATATATATATATATATGAATTTAATATGAATATTCATATATAATTTAATATGAATTTAATATGAATATGAATATGAATATATGAATTTATTTTGTGTATATGACTTGAATATAAATGTGTTTCATGAAGCACATGACAATCTACGTATAGCAAAGCTTTTATTCAGCAAAATAGTTGCGTTTCTAGTTCATACCTTGTCCTTTGATTTTTGTATTGATATGTTGTGTTCTGTACATGTATATATTCACGGACATAATCCTATTAAAGACCTTTAAAAATGCAGCAATGGAGAAAAGCCTCTCTCGAGGTTTCCAAAGAAGGTGTTTTTCTTCTTCTTAACTCTTACCATTAAACTTAATTACCATCATCTTGTCACGAAAAGGATAACTACTTTCGCGACGCAAGAAAAATCCGTCCCCATTCATTACTTTATTCGGAATTTTTTTGTCCCTAACTCTGTCCCTTTCTGGCGACGAAAAATTATTCCTGGTTAGCTCAGGATAAGATTTAATTACATGGAGGAAAGAGACCTTTTAATGAAACGACGCTGAAGATGGAATAGGTCTGATGAGAGATTTTTACAGAAAAGGAGGATTTAACTTATTTTGTTTTATATGGTTAAATGAAACAAAGTCCTGACGTTGAGAGATTCTTTAGAATATTATTAAAAATTGTCCTTTCCTTTAAAAAAAAAATGTTAATTATATTTACATTACAATTTGTAAATAGTTATGCATAATTTAGAAAGTGAAACATTTCTGTCAAAAACACTACTCATTAAATTAAAAAAAAAATTTCATTTGAGATCCGTATGTATAATAAGTATGTGCTTGATTGGATTATTATGGATGCAACTTTTTAAATAGTGTATTTTCAGATTTATTGATGAAGTTATTTATTGGATGCCCAAACGTCATAACTAGTCTAATTCCTTTTTCTGAATAAAAAAAAAAAAAAAAAATTTCTGTTAGAATGTACACATTTACATTTATGTAATTTTCACTCAACAAATTCCTTTATAGTAAGAAAATTCAATGTAAACAGAATACATATCCATATCCATTCATGTCTCTCTCTCTCACTCATATATATATATATATATATATGAGCTATTCTTATATATATATATATGCGTGCGTGCGTGTGTGTGTGTGTGTGTGTAAATTTTCATACATGTTCATTTGCATTTCCCATTCTGACATTTCTTGTATTAATGCTGGCACAGGCATTTTTGACTACAGGAAGCAAACATTTTTAGCTTCCTCAACTTGAAGGAATAAATAATTTTTGTTTTTAAATAATATCTTTTTTAAAATAAAATAAATTGGTAAAATTATGGTAACCATGAGTGGCTGCGAAACTTGTGCAAGAAAATTCCGCAGACGAATAAAGTGTAGAACTCATAAATCTTCAGAACTCGTACATTCGTGCATTCGTACATTTTGAAGAAGGTATCCGAGTCACGCGATATCCTATACTTTTGTTAAACATTAACTTTCAAGTGAATTTTTACTAACCGTACAGTAGCTTGCCACAACTTGTTTTAGCTATCATTGTACTACAATATTAATTTTTCTTTTTTGTGCTCTGTTTTTCAATTCCATCTATCTCACACTCTCCCTACATATATCTTGTTCAAATTTTCAATCGTTCATAAAACACTTCTTCTTCATCCACTCAAGTTCAAACACATTTTTTTTTTGAACTCGTAGTGGGGGGACACTGGATGTGAATACAGTTTTTTCGAATATTAATTAATTCATTAATTTTAATTCATTAATTTTTTTTTAGATTTAAGTTGCATATATCTACCAATAGAGGGCACCATATAGACTTAAAAAAAAAATGCATGAAAATTATTTATAATGGACTTTCTGTAATAGAGTGAAAAAAAAAAGGAGTTGATTTTTTTTTATATTACTTGTTTTTAATCAATTCAATGCATATTCAATTCAATGAAGGTTCAATTCATGAACTTTAATTAGGTAGTAGCTGGAATGACGAAATAATTAGTCTAATATTTATATCGTCTACACAGCTTCAGAATGTTCGTAAAAACATAAGATATCGGCTTTTTTTTTAAACATTAAAATTTTTTTCTTTGGAGGGATTTATATTTGGCATCCCCATTCAAACTATATTGATGTTATACTGGTTGCATATGCAGCTGACATGTTTCATTCTATTTGGTAAATATATAATTAATTTTCTAGTTAAATCTCCATTTCGGTTATTTTTTGTTGGAAAAATACTTTAAAAAATAGTGAATTAAATTTGTATGGAAACGCTATGCTAAAATATTTCCCATTTGCAAAGAAACTGACAATAATTTACAGAGATATGGCCCATTTTCTCTAAGCTGGTGATTCTAATAAACGGACTATTTAATAAATGAACTTCCGATTTATAAACAAAAGATGTTTTTTAATCATGAGTTTCTTTAATCTACAGCTATAATAATATGTATTCAAAGCATATTTAGTTAGATTTTTTATATACAATATTTCCTGATGGTACTAGGTTTAAAAATTCAATACTTGAACATTTTTATGACTCTTATATATTTCAAAATCCTCCACCAAAATATATCCACCACACTGGCGTATATCATGAATTGGGTTACGAATTGTCTTCGAAAAAAAAAACTGATTTGAATATATCATATATATCATATGAATATATCACTAACATAATGCATTGCTGACATTGCTATACTGAAAAAAATATGTTTACAAGTTGAGAGAAATTTGAAATTTTATAAGAAAATACTATTGGTTTAGCATTTTAACACAGCCAGATTTTCATCGAATCATGTTCTTCACTTTCTTTAATGTACGAATACTGGGGCAAATAAGACGTTCTGATATATTGACATTTGAAAATATTTACTGTTTGCAGTTATACTGATGATCCGAGACTTTTCCGGAACACTCTAAATAATAATTTCCGTGATGCCAACTTATTTAAAACTTGGTTTTATTTTATTCTAAACATCCCTGATCAGCCGAGGTTCAAAGTAGTTGCCCTTTTCAGACTCCTGACGGGCCGTGATTGTTTGGCCAATCACTTTTTCCCAATGAGAATATTTGGAAGCCCAAAATGCACGCTCTGCAATCTGGGAGAGGTCATGCATTCATCCCACCTTCCTGTCTGCCCTGCACCTGTTTCCTCTACTACGTAGGGTCGTTACTGGGAAGCTAGGGCCCTTATGGGCTAAACATGTCACTATGTGATTTCCTTCGTTTCTTGTTGTTGTTGTTTTTATGTTCCTTGTGTTCTTTTTATTTTATTGCTTATTGTAGCCTGCCATAGGAAATAAAAAGAAAAGGTATGCCTCGTTTCCAATCTATTGCCGCTTCCTACAAATTACACTAGAATAATATTTGAGATCCTGTTAAGAAAGAAAAAAGAAACAGCTATACGGGCGATTTATGAAAAGTAATCCAAGAAAGAGTAGATTCTTCTGCCATCTGTTCATCTACACGAGCCCCCGACACGCTTTATTCCGAAAAGAAATACATTTTTTGTTCGAAACGTATGTTGCAAAAGCTCCCTCTGCTATTTCGTGGGATGCGAAAAAGAAAAACCAACAGATGGTAGTGACCACTCTTCTGATATAAACTGAAGGAGAAGCGGTTTCTCGAAGACGCAGTGCTTATTGTTGAACATCGCATATCTAGTTCATTTCGGCATTGTAATAAAGCACATTTCGGTTGCATAGCATGCAGACTCTCGGAAACAATAGAAAAATGTAACATTATATTGCAATAGGATGTAAAAAATTTCAGCATAAAAAAATTTCTAATTATATAGATTTTTTTAACTGCATTGTAAATTTTAACAGCTGTTTTGCCAAAAATACATTTTTATAAAAATTATAAACTATAAGTAATATTAAGTAAGATAATAATAAAACTGTAAGTATCTCCACACAAATTTTAATGTCTTGTTAATAAATAATATTTTGATTAAATCTATTTCGACTTGAATTTTTAATTTGGAGTTATTTTTTTTGGTTTTGACTTGATACATATTTTTTAATTTTAGCTTATAATTGGGTTTTGAATTTTGACTTAATTTTTGGAAGAATAAACGAAAGTCTCAGCTTATACACGTGCCTCCTTATATTTGGACGATATTATATGTATATACAAATAAAATGGAATAGTACAAGACAAAAACAACAAGAGCGGTAAACAGACACTATAAAAATAAGAGATTCAGTTTATCTAACAAAACTATGAAGCAGTATAGAAGAATGTAAGCATTTCCACCTGTTTCTCAAATCAGTCCTGTTTAAATGTGTTATTAAAAATAGAAGAAAATTGGAAAACTGAATTCGAGATCTGATGTGCACATGAGTTGCTTTGAATATGAAAGTGAATAACATTAAACAAATGCATACATCAGACATCTGCGTAGACAAACGCATCCAGGACGAAACACGCATAACATCCCGTATGGCGGAAAGCCATTCCTTCCACATCGTCTTCCGCTAAAGAGTGACAATGTGGCATAACAACTATAGACGAATTCGAGTCACGGGACACTGATCGACGTTATTTTTTTTTCTTACCACGTCTCCTAGTTCTCTGGATACCCTCACGAAGTTAATTCGCCACTTACTGCGGGGTCTGGCAGAGTCGCCACGCGGAATGAATAAATCATCCACTCCACTTGTACGAACAATTAAGTGCGTTTTTTTCTATATAACGTAACGGTGTCTCATGGTATTAGCGCAGCCACTGAAAATATGGTTTGGCTCTACGCTGTCGCTCATTTTGTGCACACATTAGGCTCATTGGACCGACAAATACGGTGTAAAGTGGATCCCGAACCACTCATAAACATCCATGCCAGGCTTCGAATCTGAGGCCTGTGGTACCAAAGGCCAAAGTGCTAACCTATTGGCCACCAGGCCGCTTAATTACTGAAAAGGTACCTGTCCGTGTACTGAATCCACAAAGTCAGTCACTTTCTGTATCTGTCTATGATAATAAACCGCCAGATTAGCAGACCATTCTTTTGAGTCACTTTACGAGCTTAATCCAGATCAGTTCGTAAAGGGTATAGGTTTCCATTAACTTAGCCCAATGAAACTTTTCATTTCAGTTGGCTTGGAGCACACACAAGGCTTTCTCACCGCATCTCTTTCGTAAAATCTGCACTCAATTGCTCTGAACATCAATGACTTCTGCGGAGTTGATCTGCTTTGCGTGTGTAATGATTCTCCGCCTCTTTAAAGTTTGTCTTGTAGCAGGCCTTCTTGTCTTGGCTAGGCGATCCTGATATGAGTCTACGAATTCCAAAAGACACACATTCAACACTCTAGCTACAAGGAATGGACTCTCACCTGCTTCTGTTCACTCAATAGTTGCGCATTATAATTTTCCGTTAAAAGATGTCGGGTCTTACCTAAAACATTGCTGGCTCTAAATTTCCTACTTGCAGTAACGCTTTTAAAATATTTCGGGCTTGGGAGCCATCACAGTACAAAACGACAGCACTCGTTTGAACATCCTATCGATCCTAATCTAAAGCAGCACTACATTTGCACATGCCATTTTCATACAACATTACTTTTACATATCATATCAGCACTATTTTTCATATACTACTCTGATACAGAATTTTTTCTCTGATAAAGAATTTTCATATAATATATATAGTATATATAATACGCAATTCTATTGAAAGTTAATTTATTTTTAGCCATGTAATAGTTTACTTATTTTTAGCTCATTGTTACTTATTAAATTATTATGGGGCAAAAAGAAGGCTAATTGATTTACAAAAAAACGTTAACTTATTTTTAGACCATTCGGCAAATTATCCGTGCAAACAAAATTTTGACATTCGATCCAATTGCATCTGAAATTGGATTATCTCACTGAAATTAACGCAACATTCCTTATGATTCCTTTAACTTAATTGTGTTTGCTACCAAATAATTTCAAAATGCTTTTCAGTAAGCAAAAATAAACTCAATTTTAACGTCTTTGGATCTCATTTAAGTTTAAATAAATATCAGAATTTTCAGGAGAAAAAAAAGGTCGCTGCTGGACTTGATTGGGCGCTTGCTAAACTATCATCAAACTAAATATCAATAGGGCGAGTATGTGTCGCTTGAACAAAAGGAAGATATTGCTTGAGGCATCTTCCGATTACAATGTGTATTTTGTTATGAATTCATCCCTCTGTGAATTTTATACTAAGTACTTTTTTATCGGGCACGTTCTGGACCACGACCATGCCGGACTATCCAGTATCCGTATATCGGGTCGTCCAGAATGAAAATTCTAGAAAAAAAAAACCCAAAGTTGGTTGATAACTTACAAATATAAGCAATTATTTTATTCGTCAAAGTATTCACCCATATTGATTATACACTTTTACCATTAATATAATTAGAATATTATTTTATAATCTATATAATTAGAAATTTTTTTATACTTAAACTTTTTGCCTCCTATTGCAATATAATATTAAATTTTTATATTATTTCTGGAGTCTGCGTGCTCTGCAACATAAATGTGCTTTATTACAATACCGAAATGAACTAGACTTGCGATGTTCAACAATAAGCACTGCGTCTTCGAGAAGCCGCGTCTCCTTAAGTTTGTATCAGAAGGGTGGTCACTGCCATCTGTTGGTTTTTCTTTTCGCATCCCACGAAATAGCAAGGGAGCTTTTGCAAAATGAGTTTCGGACATAAAACGTATTTCTTTTCGGAATAAAGCGTGTCGCAGGCTCGTGCAGATGAACAGATGGTCGAAGAATTTACTTTCTTTTATTTGAAATACTTTTCATAAATCGACCTTCTAGCCATTTTTTAAACAGGATCACAAATGTTATTTTAGTGTAATTTGTAGCAAGCGGCAATTGATTGGGAACGAGATATAACTGCTACAGTATTTTCAAATTTTAATAATTTAAAATGTGATATGTATCAATTTAACTTTTAAAAATAAGTTTTTGTTTTTGACATTCTTTTTGAACATAAGAAGACCGTGTTGTGGGGTGTATTAGTAGTAGTAGTTGATAGTGACCCTTACATATTTATAAGATATTGTATCACTTGGGATCACTCTATTTAATCATTCTACAAGCCGTCACTCTATTCAATATAAATTTATAGAGGTAATAGGGTTAGAGTATGCTGTAGTTGCGTAGAAAGTGAAATTTGTGTAAACGCTCATTTCGAAGTATTTCCAATTCAGAGCCTTCTAATAGGTAATTACATGGGGAACGTAAGTGGCATTCGCTTCATTTGCCTTTTCATTGTTTGATAAATGAACGATTCAACAATTTCTGAAAATGTGATACATGCGATGTATAACATGGGGCGGGCGACATCTTGGTGAATTCTCTTATTTCGCCTGCGGCGTTGAAATTAATTAACTTTACCGCTGCCACCCATAATTAGATTCCGAATTCTTGTAGCGCTCCCTATCAGGACTTGGTGACAGCCAGTGGAGAAAAGTTTGTTATCTAATTATTGTTTAATTTAGGTAAAAATGATATTCAGCTTATGGGTTTTGAAATACTGCTTACATCATTAAAATATACTTCATTAAAAAATGTGGACTGAGATGTCGGAGGAGAAGACGAATAGATAGAAATTTCCCAAACCTGGAAGAATATAGAATACTTCTAGATAAAATTCTTATAAGATGATGCCCTATTTAGAGATTTGATGCCAAATACTTTGTCTTTTGAAATTCCAAGGAATATTTAGCTTCATGATCTACGCCACACTTGTTTGTCCTAAAGCCTGCTTTCACACACACACACAATGAAAAAAAACTTTGACCTCATCATCTTTTTCTTTAAACGAATCCACATAAGACTACAGTAAAAAAACAAAAAACTTTGCTCTTTGCAAGCAAGTAATTTCGGTTTTTTTGCCCATTTAAGTATTCTTAGTATATTCTAACTGCCGAACGTACTTTCTTGCCAACCCACTATATACTAGTTTACTTAAAAACATACTCAATTAAGATGCTGTAAATGAGACACCTTGAAGCTTGAACTCAACTAACATTTGTATTACACAGAGAAATTGAAGATAACTAAAGATAACACGGCAATTTAAAGTTATATATAACATTAAAAATGCATACCTACTACCATAGTCTAGTAATATAATAGAGCGCAAAATGGGGCTGCCAGTTGAGGGCAAACAATCCCCTCGTGACTGTAACTTTGCAGTTTAACATGCGATGATAGATTAACGTTGCTGTATCCACTCATTTCACACGCATGCTCAGAAAGATTTTTTTTCCGAACTATCTTCATAATCGCACATGTTTATGCTAAGATCTGTAAAAGGCTACATTTAAAAAAAAAAAAAAGATGATTTTGGAGGGTTTTTTAATCCGAATATAGTGTGACTTGATGTGATTGATTAATACGTATTTTACCAACATGTTTAAGTTTCATTAGCTGAACCATTAATATCATATAGAACCATGATAGTGCTTCTTCTATCTTTGACACATATAGTGTCACTTAATGTGGCCTATTAATATGTGTTTTTTACCAACATATTTAGGTTCCGTTAAAGAAACCATTAATATCGTTAACGTACTTCTTCTATAGTGAATCATCTTTAATGCCAAGTCTGTAGGTAGCGAAAAATATGTCTAGTGTCAGACATTAAATAAACTTTTTCGCCTCCCGTTGTATGCCTGTTAATGAACTAGTCAAATGATTGTGAATGAGCTGATTAATGATAGCAAGATTTAATACGGGTTAAATGTTGAGCACATTCCATAGCAAATAACTATCTAATCAATCGGAAAGTTCCCCGACTGGTTTCAGAGTGCATTACATGACAACTTTCTAAGTCGTTGATGATTTCGATATATGAAATTGGAAGAAGATCCGAATCTCAAATCTAAACTTTATTGCTCTCAGACGCCCGCAGGACTCAACGGTCCGAAATTCCGTTATTACAGCTTCAATTTCATGCTTCGAGAATTCTGCGAAATCTAAGTCGTCAAATTAAACTACTACTACTACTACACCACACCACATCACTGTGCCTAGGGCTGAGTTGCCCCTACACAGTTTGGGAACGATGTGGAGGAGAAGTCTGATTGCGCTGCGGGACTCACTCACATTAAAATCTGAAAATTTTGTTTCCATGCATTTCCGGTCGCTGAAGAAGTCCTCATCTTGTTAGGGCGGTAAAAGTATTTTTTACCACGGGCCAAAAGAAAATTCAAGAAATTTTCGAATTCTTGATCAGGGAGGTTTTATTTATTTTCGTGTAAATAAAACATCTAACTTGTAAAACTGATTTAAAATAAAAAATATTTGAATGTTTATTTCATCATGCTCTTGAATAATGGTGTTTCTCTGTTCGTGGCACAGTCTCACGTGTGTGGCTGTGTTTCGAATCCTCTGACGACGTCGTTGCCAATTTCAAAATGAGGTGACTCGATGGCAATTGTGACAACGCTTGAAGTCATGCATGCCTGATGAGTGTTTCTTTTCCCTACGACAGAAAAGCAGGGAAATTAACTCTATAAAAGCCTTCTCTGAAATCAATGTCCATCGGTAGATGGTAAGCAGCATACTTAAATGGAATATAAGTACAGGTGATAGACTACAAAAATGTAATGCTATCGGGATTCTATATATATATACAGGTGGTTATCCCAATAATCTAAACACTCTAGCATTATAAGGAATCCTTCACTCATATGGCGTAGGACCGCCTTTTGCATGCAATACAACTTGAATTCGCCTGGGAATCAAATCATACTAGTGCTGCACAGCGTTTAAAGGAATATCGAACCATTTTCATGGGGATATTGTATTATCAATTCTGAAAGGACCACTCTAAAATAGATCCTAACAGTTCGATGATATCGAGGTCGGGAGACTGTGCGGACCAACGTAGATGATTCAGTTCATTATCGTGTTCAACAAACCATGATTGAACAAATCCCGCTACATGATTAAGAACATTATCATCCTGGCAAATTCCATCTCCTGCAGGAAACGAAGTTTGTATCTTAAGACGGACCTGATCAGCCTGGTCTCCCCAGTGATCCTTCCTTTCAGGACTACGGTTAGTCCAGCAGAAATCCACGACACGGCTGCCCATGCCACGACAGATCCATCTCCATGCTTGACAGTTGGAATTAGACAATATCGATCCTACGCTTGTGCAGGTGTCCTCCAAATGTGCACCCGTATTATTGTGGGGAAAAGTGTGAAAGTGGATTCCTCTGATCCTATAACTGTCTTCCACTTATCAATTGACCGGATTTTGTAGTTGTGGCACCACTGTAGAAGACGTTTGTCATTAACAGATGTGGCTTGGGAATTACTGCCCCGTCCTTAAATGCCCTGTTTATGAAGGTGATTCCTAACTGTAATGATTGACACTGGAGAATCCAGATCACTTTGGCTGCAATTGTTTACCTTTTTGGACATTACAAATTTGCTTCAATATCCGTCGGTCTCTTTCACTCAGCGTCTCCTTCCGTCCACTATTTCGCTTTGCCGAGCTTATCTTGCCGCGCTATGTGTACGCTGTCATGACTTGAGACACCTTATCTATAGGAACGCCACGAGAAGCTGAGATGTTCCGTTCACAGTGGCTCCATCTAGTCGGTCTCTTACAATTCGGATTCTTCGAAAGTTTGTAACATTTCACGCATTTCACAAAAATGTATACAACTTCACTAAAGATACTCTACTACCTCCTACAACCACGATATATACTTTTTTGTATTAAAAAACAGTTGGTAGATAAGATCGCATTTTAATGCTCACGAAGAGCCTTTTTAAATGTCACTTTTATTCACAGGTGTTTCCGTTATTTTGATAACCATCAGTATATACACAGTCCAGTCACATTAATGTGACCACCTCTCAAAAGTCAGAATATACACATTATCAGAATATACAACCTTTTGCCACCTGCCTTTTGTGATGGGTTATTTCGCGTTGACGTCGAAAGTAGGTGGTGGTCACATTAATGTGACTGGACTGTGTGTATATATATAATTTGCATATGTGCATGTTCCAGTATAACTTAAAGATTTGGACACTTTGTGTTCGTTTTTTTTTTTCTTGTATCACTAATCTGTTATCTGGTGTCCAGTCTAAAATTTCCAAAAAAAAAACAAAAATTACTATTTATTTTTTGGTTAAATAATTAAACTTTTTGTTTGCTGCGGATCTCCTCAACATTTTTTAAAAATTCTTTTTTGAACATTTTCAAAGTGGATTGTGTTCTTTTTTAACAATTATTTTTTTAATGTTTCAAATGTTTTATCAAATAGTATTATATATATCATACGTTCTCAATTCTATCTTTATTCATGAATAGTTATTTAGAACATAATTTTTCCTGTACAATTTGTGATAAATTGATATCAACGATCCTTTTTGCTCATAAATTTTACTGAAATTAAAAATACTTTATTTAATGTTGCCTTCTATTATTTGCAAATAAAAGTTGCAATATTTGCATTACGAAAGTGCAATAAAAGATATATTCTCAATAAAATTGGTATATATCATGAGTAAAAAACATTTCAAATGTTCATTTTGTCTTTTAATCTTGATGTGGATAAAAAATTACTTTATATTGTGCTATGCAATTTTGACACCCGTTACTTACTTATTGAAATTTCCCATATCGTTCATTTTTGAAGGGGGAAAATGTTTCAATAAAGTGGTACTAGAAGCATAAAACCATCGTGAAAGTAAAAAGACCATTTAAAAAACTTTCTTCCGTTTCGTGGAAATCAGCGGAATATTTCCAGTAACTAATTTTCTTTTTGAAAGCTATCGAAGGAACCCTGGTTTTTTTTGGACATTTGTTGCAAATTTTATTCACAGTATCATCCTATTACAAATTTATCTCGGATCTGGGGAAATGCACATTAAGTTGAACTCATCTTCTAAACATTTTTTAATTTCCTTGAAAGTGAAGTGAGGGAGGATGTTTTGTTGTGTTTTTGTTTTTAATTGTTGCCGCCATTTAAATGAAGTTTAAAGTTTGACATAGAATTATTATTTTTCACCAAATATTAAAGAGATTACTGATCATAGAAATTAAAAATAGTAGCTCATTTGTTGATTAAATGGAATATAATTAACAATTTTAAGACATATCAACACTAATCTTATAATTTTAATAACAATTTTCTTGTCTTTATGGAGGCAGATTTAGTTTTGAATATTTTTTTATTTTGTACCGCGTATTTCATTATATCTAGTAATCGAAAAAGAGTAAAGTTCTGGAGTAAAGTTGTCCATGCTTGTTGTGATTGAATCCATCTTCTATGATTCTATGAATGACGATTAAATAGATAGAAAAATGAGAAAGTAAGTTCACAATCTCTGCCTCTATTTATAAAGCATAATATTTAGGAGGGTGCGCAGAAGATCTACCTCCGCGTGGTGCACCTGGTAACACTGTTTAGTGGCTAAAAGATCTGCAACTTGCCATTATTGTTAGATTAATGAACTCTGTTCCAGCATGTTTTGTTGTATTATTTTGTTGTTGTTGTATGTTTTTTTTTTCGTTGTTCTTTTTTTGCTGTAACTGTTCATAATCTGCCATTGGAAAAAATATACATTTATGTGAGCGTGTAAATTTCTTTGTCATTGATACACTTATCATCATAATCATCAATAGCACGATAGTCCAGAGTGGACTAAGGCTTTCCTTTGAAGAGATTTCCGTGTATTCTTCTGGGTGACAAGGTTTCTCCAATTCCTAACCCCTTAGTACAGCAAAATCCTATTTATCTGCACGTATCCATCGCAACCTGGATCGTCCTCTTCCTTTTTTTGTCCTGTGGCTTTGCTAAAACGAGCCTTTTTACAAGATTTTCAATCAGTTATTCTAAATACATGAGCAGCCCAGTTTTATCCATTGATCTTAATAAATTTTATAATATCTGGGTCTTTATAGCAATAATAAATCTCTGCGTTGTGCCGTCTTCTCCAACAATCACTTTCCCTAACACTTCCAAGAAGAGCTAACACCTCCAAATGGGCCTCATCATATCTTGCCAAAGTTCAAGTTTCAGAGCCCTAGAGCAAAATAGGTCTAACTAGGGTTTTATATTAAGAATTTAGTTTTTCTGCTTATGAATTGTGATTTAAACAGATGTCTTAACCCATAAAAGACCTTATTGGCAGACACAATTCTGTTTTTTATTTCACATTGGTTCACTGAATCATATATATAAAATATATTATTTATTTAGTGTGTATCCAGAGACAATAGAATAGAATACCAGTTATATTTTAACTAAATAAAACTCGTAAATTTTTTTTCGCAAAATAGCACTTAATTATATATTTCGAATCGTCAGCTTTTAATTTTTTATATTTATAAAAGATACTAAATAAAAAAAATATTAAAAAATTAATTGCTCATACATTAAAAATGAACTATAGACTGATCCGATTTTTTTTTTATTGTACTTATATTTTTAATTGGTACATAAATAAAAATTAAGAAAAATGTTTAACCATTTAAATTTTAATGCAACTGGAATGTTTAATAAAAAAATTAGCTGAAAAATAAATAAAGTTCGATGGGTTCAATAATCGTCTGCCTTCATCTATTTTAAAGCAATCAATCAGACTGTGAAAGAGATTTAAAGTTTTATTTGAGGATGGAATTGTTCACGGCCTGTTGGTTTAATTGGCTAGCGCTCTGACCGTTGATACCACGGGTTTCAGGTTCGAATCCTGGCGAAGGCATGTATGTTTGTGAGGAGTTCGGAATCCAGGTTAAACTGTAGGTCCCCGGTCTGTTCAGCCCTCATGTGCATAAAATAACCGTAGAGCGACAAACCAAAGCCATAGAAATGTTCTTGAAAAGGTAAATGCTTCACGTTTGTGTGCCTTCTTAAAGTCTTTTTTTTCAATTTGAAATGTTGTGATTTATTATATATTAATAAAAAAAAAATGTTACGTATTAAATTATTTTTATACTATTCTTCTTATATTCCAACTTCTTATTTTTAATTTTACTATAATTGAATATATTGAATATATGCATGTGTTATTTCTATGGTTTAGTCGGATTGTTCTTTTGCCGTGTATGATCTTTCAGTTATACAGGAGATGATACTTTTAAATAAAAACAAGTAATATTAAAAAAAATTTTAAGTCAATTCCTACTTTTTTTTTTTCACTCTATTGCAGAAAGTCCTTTATGAATAATTTTCATTCATTTTTTTTTAAGTTTATCTGGCCCCATCTATGGATAGATATATGCAACTCAAATCTAAAAAAGAACTAAAATGAATTAATTAAATTTAATTAGTGAAATAATATTTGAAAAAATGTATTCACATCCAGTGTCATCCATTACAAGTTCAAAAAAAAAAAATGTATTTGAACTCGAGTGGAGGAATAAAAAATATTTATGAAAGATTGAAAATTTGAACAAGATTTTAGGGAGAGGGTGAGCTAATAGAAGGAATTGAAAAAAAATGTCGAATGTCATTTGAGACGAAATTACATCTAGATATATTTAAATGCATATTTTTTTAATTATCTTAAATATTATCTATTTGTAATGCTATGAATTAATATAACCATGATTAAAAGGAAAACCAAATCATTCAGTTATTGCTTTCATACATTACATGTGTACTGCACAAGATAAATACCTATGTTGGCGATGTGGCGAAACGAATGCATTTTATTCAAGATTTTTAACTATCATTTATTTGTTTTTGTACCCTTAAAATTATGGATAGTGTTTGGAGCAGGGGGACTTTCGTGTCCTAGACGACTTTCAATTATTCTAATTTTTTAATTTTTAAAAAATTTCTTTCACGAATTATTCTTATTGGTTTATTTAAGTTTCCTTCACGAGCTTTTTTTATACATAATATTTATTTAAGTTTCTTTCACGAACTCATAATAATATAATTATATAAAGTTAAATTGTTCTATATTGGAGTTTCATATTTCCATATAGTTTCTGTTTTGGTTCTTACATACAATTATAAATTTTATGAGTAATCTGCGTATCAACTCATCTAATTATGTTTGTTATTCTTTGTAATTAAGATATGATGATAGATGTCAGGAATAAATTTTACTTTAAAACTGCATTTAAAATATTAATTCACATTTGTATTGCGGTCTGATAGCCAATTGGCTAGCGCTCTGGCCTCTAAGTACAATAGGTTTCAAGTTCGAATCCTGGGGGTGTCATGGATGTTTGTGAGTGGTTTGAATTCCACGTTAGACTGTAGGTTCCCGGTTTCATTTGACTAAAGTTTGCACCAAAAAATGAACGTACAGCGACACGTCAAACCAAACCTATTTGTATCCTATTTTAGTATTATTCGAATAAAGCTGAATAAAATATTATCTTCAAGTGTTATTTTTCATTCCTGGTTTCTGGGAATAGTAACATACTGCATGCCATTTATTTCATTGGAATTATTGATTCGTTTTCGGTTTCGCCAGCGCCAAACTATCTCCTATCGGTGAATTTCGGTTCTAATCTTTTTCCAGATGCATCTCTTCGTGCTTTTTATGATCTATATATGATATTTGTTTTTATTTCGCCATTCATTTTAGTTGTAGCTGTTTCCGAAGAAAGAAAGTTATTTCATGACCGTCTGATATTATATTTAAGAAAAACAATACATCAAAATGTATATGTTGCAAAAAGAATTTATTTACAAATTTCATATAAAATAAATAAGTAAATAAATACATTACTATCTATAACAATAATTTAATAGAAGACACTTTGTAATAATTTACTGCACTGATGGTAATAAAATAAATTACACAATGGGTTTGGCCTGCGCCTTCTAAAAAAAATAGCAATGGATTAGAATATCACCAATGAGGAATTTGTAACGAACTTGCAAGGTGTTTATGGCCGAACTGTTATTCATTGAACTTGCACTGGACTGAACAAAATGGCTTCTGTTCAAAATGTGTCCTTTCGCCGAATTCGCTGCCTTCTTTGGAATTAATGAAGAATAGTGCATCGAGCAACAATACTGTCGTTATCTTAGTATATCGTGTTATATCGTGTTTATCGTGTATTATCGTGTTACTTTAACTGAACAAAATATTATCTTCATTTGTCGCATTTGTTCATGACAGTACAGAAATATTCGGACAATGAAAGAACTGACCGGTTCGCGAAAGAAGCCGTCCAACGGGAGATTGAAATGAATTTAAAAATAAGTGTTATTTTTGTTATGTTATTTGTTATTAAAACAAGACCAAAAATCTGTGAAACTCAAGCTCATCATCCAATGCTTCCATCTTGAAGAAGTACTTTCCCTCCATTCCCCGAAGGCTTACCTCTCATCAAAATTTTTTTCCTACTCATTTCAGAATCACTCGCAGTCTAGAACTGCACATGGCCATTTTAACTCTTACTTAAACACATTTAAACTGTTTTCAACTGATTCTTGAAATTGGAGGAGGGATGGAGTACATAATATCAACTGATGGCCGAATGGCTGGCGCTCTGGCACACGGTACTACAGGTATCGAGTTCGAATCCCGGCGGTGCCATGGATGTTTGTAGTGGTTCGTAATTCACTTTAAAGCATAGGTCACGGTCAATTAGAATCGTAACTCGCTTCCTTAGCCTGTCTTCAAGCTTCACGTGCCATCTGGGCAGAGCTAAGTGAGTAACAGCGGCACAGCCCTTGCTTATGGCATAAGGATTAACTATCTCTGTATTACCAGCTGCATTAGAACAACATATTAACAACATTGTTTTTAGCTGCTCCAGGATTGAGCATCCTGGATAAATTTTAATGGAAAAAACTAGCACTCCAAAAAGTCAAATGGCCACCCAACCTGTGTCATTTTTAATAACCAGAAGCCTCCTTTTTTACAGTATTTTGTCATTTCGTTTCGTTTTCATTTTGATGTTGCTTTTAAATTCCTTCTCTTTTATTTTATTTCCTTTTCTAGCATCATGTATGCTTTTAACTGTTCACCATTTATTGGAAGTTTTTATTATTTTAACATTGATTTGAGTGCCACTTACTTTTGTAAGCCTCGTGTGTTACTCTGTGGTACACGAGGATATCTTGTAAACTTCAATTAAAAAAAAGACTCGAAAAAAATGATGCAGAGAGAACTAGCATACTTTTATAGAATGTATACTGAAATAGTGTTTCTGTTAATAACGCTACTGGAGCTTAAAAAGAAATTAATTGTGTGTGTGTGCGAGTTAAATGGATTACGTATATACTCTCTCCGTTATCTGCTTTTGCTTTGCAAATAAATATTTTAAAATATTATAATTAACGTTAAAACGTTGACATAATTGTATGCCATTGTTCGTTGAAGCGATGTGCGGTAACACTTATGGTTTAAAAGATATTAATTCAATGGGAATTGCATATCATTTTGAATCGTTTAATGGTTGTTTAAAAAATAAGTATCATATCAAACTCTTTGTGTTCGTTTATAGTATTCTGTGCTAACTTGTATGCAACAAAGATAATTTAGGATGCTTGCAATTGAATTTAGAAACCAAAAATTGGAATTCCATACTACTATTTTTGCCATTTTTTTAAACTTGAAACTATCTAAATTCATGAAAGTTTTTCTCAGAAAAAAATTCTTAAGTAATGATTTTACACATTCTAATTTGTGGACATAATTTCGAGCCAAAAAATAAAATAAATAAACGTGTCACAAAATAAATAACATCGCATAAAATAAAATATAACGTCATGGCATAAAACAAAATATCATGACCTAAAATAAAATAAAAGTTTAGATCTAAAACAAAATAAAAAAGATATCGCATCATTTAAAATAAAAAATTATGGCATGAAAAAAAAACATATCTTAGAATAAAAAATCATAGCTTAAAACAAAATAAAAAATCAAGACATAAAATAAAATAAAAAGTTATGACATAAAACAAAATAAAAAGCCATGGCATAAACAAAATAAAAAGTCAGGGCATAAAACAAGATAAAAAGTCATGGCATAAAGCAAAATGAAAAGCCATGGCATAAAACAAAATAGCAAGTTTTAACAGCTACTTGGATTTAGGAAGAAAGACTTATTTTTCGTTCGTACTTATTAAGAAAAACGTTTCGCTGAAAAGTGGAAAATGTGACTACAACATGTTTCAGCTGGTTATTTAGGTTTTGTCTTTATTGTGGAATATATTTTTATGTATCATACTGCCATCTACGCAGCTGCTTAAACTGATTTGATTTTTGTCTTAAAGATATGTAAAGATCTGTAGTGGCTACAAAGTTTTATGGAGTTATCACCTGATATAACTGTCGAAGAAATAAAAGATAATATAACTTTATGTGTGCTTAACTTTTATTGGCTTAAATCTTTTAGGGTCTTCTATCAGAAGTTTTAATTTACTTTGTTTAAAATCCACCGAAATCGGGTACACTTTATGCCCATTCGGGTGGAAAACGAGCTTCATTGACGCTGGCCCAACTCCATTTGGGAGAGCGGTTGTGAAGGAGACCTTTCCTCATTTGGGGAGCCAATCACGGAGCAGCCTGCCAACAAACGACCCAATTAGCGCAGGGATTCTTGGCATGCGGAACAGATTTGATAAGGATCCATGCGCACAACTAACACTGATTACGGCTTCCTTCACTTTATGGTCGGCCCTAGGTGATCCTAGTCCATGGATTCCGGGCAAAGGTTCCGTTAAATTTGTTTTTACGTGTGATTGAAACATTAACAGGAATTCCATGAGTGCATTTCATTATGAAAATGTATTCGCTGTATATTTTAAAAAATAATAAGTACTTAAGTTTAAACTACTTTTAAGTCACTAGATTTATGATGTCAGTTTTAAAAAGTCTTATGAAATGAATGAAAAATAAAGTTTCGCATCCCTATAGGAATAATTTATTTATAACAATAAGTTATTAAGCGGATTCGATACTTTAGAAAAGGAATATATATATATATACTAGCAGAAACCGGCATTAGTTGGTCTGCCAAAAAAAAAATAATAATAATTGTAGAATATGACATATCATGAATATATTCTCCATGTTCCGATATACATGCATGCTCATTGTCATGGATATCGTCTGAACGCTACATAAGATGAAATGCTGCAGCACACTCTGGGGACAAGTCACACTAAAGGGGGATAGCTCGAATCTATTTTCCACACGAAATACATACTATTATTTATTATTACATATTATTATTTTGAATACATATTATTACCAATTTTTATAGCGATGGGTTGAACGGTATAGAAAGTGGATAGACTGCAGCACCCTCTGGTGACGACTGACAAAAAAAAAGGGATAGCATAAAAAATATTCTCCATGTTTTGTCAAACACACACAAAAAAATTTCATCCAAATCGGTCCAGCCGTTTAGGAGGAGTTCAGTGACAAACACATATACAGAATTAATATATATATATATATATAGATCGATAAATAAACAGACACATATTTAGACAGATAAATAGATAGAGACGGAGAGAGATTATTATTTAGAAATGATCTCTAATACCTTCCTAATGATGCGTTATTTACAATAAAATTTCATTTAAAGTGTATTACAATCAAATATAAAAAATAGAAAGAAAAAAAAAATTATCAACTCCATTCATTATTTCAAATAATTTTATACACATTGAACCAAGGTAAAGTAAATATACAAAGCAAGGTATACAAATATCAAACCATATGATCCTTTTTTACATAATTTATACACCTAGTAATTGTTTGGCATGGTTACACCCTCATACAAATAACAGCGTTAATGTATGATATGATTCCACGCATGAAAAATAAAAATTGTGTAAATCAATGCTCTTTTATTTTGATTTTGTCATTCTGTCGCATATTTCAAGGCAAGAAACAACGTACAAGCACATATTTTTAGTAAAGGTTTTGGCACGGAAACACAACACGTCGCCAAAAAAATTAATTAAAAAAGATAAATGAAGGTAAATATATTTATAAAAAAGATGAACTAGGACACTATCATATATATTTCAGAATATGAGCCAATCTGTGTATAAATCGAGAGATCATTCCCCCACCCCTAAAAAAATGGACCTCAACTTTAAAGAAAGTCGAAATGAAAAACATTTTCTGTTAGCGTTCGAACATGTCGCCATGAGGGCGAAAAAGTTGCCAAGCTGGCAAAATGGTGGAACATTTTCCAATCAAATCATTGTAAACTATTCCGAAACTAGTATTCGGACACGAACTTTATTGCATATGTACTACGACAATTATTTTATTTATTTATTTTTTGCCAAATGCATTCAAAACACCCAAAATGTAAGTTAAAAAATAAAAGCGATTAAAGCAAATTTCAATTTATTTTTAGTACTCATTATATACGGTGTTCTGTTATTATTCCCAATGTACCTTTGATACTTTTAGAGGGAATCCGTATATAAGTCGACTCTCTGTCATTTAGCTTTAGAAAAAAATCTTTATCATTATCCTCTAAAATGCGTAAACATGAAGCACTTAAAAAATGGTGGGAAATATTGCATAGGAAGCTAGAAAATTATGTAGAATATTTTTTTTAAAAACAGTAATACCCGGCCTTGTCTGTCATATTATTTTGTTTTTATCTTTGTTAGTTTACCAAAATAGCATTACAATTTTGAAAATCAAGATTCAAATGTTTAACATCGTTCACAATCTTCCTTTCCATTAAGATATGAAACTTTTATATTGTAACACATAAAGATATTCAATGTGAAAGATAAAAAATAACAATACCCATATATTTTAATATGTACCCCTCCTAACAATACCCATATATTTTAAGGATAAATTTTTTTTGTTCTAAAGCACTAAGACAGCTTGATCTTGGATGCCTTAAGGTACAGATGTTACTCACTTTGCATTATCCAGGGGCGCTTGTAACTTCAAGATAAGCCATGGACGCGGAGTAACAACAGCCCCCGCAACGCTCTACGATCCTATTAGGACCGGGACCTACGATTTAAGTGCATTCCGAACCACTACAAGCATCCATGGCCCCGCCGGGGCTCGAACCCAGAAAACCTGTGATACCGAGCGCCAGAGCGCTAGACACTCGGCCATTCAGGCCCTTTAAAGATAAAATAAGGGTTGTTTTTTATAGAGATGAATATCGTATGAAATGAAACAGTAATAATCTACTTATCTGCTGTGATATCGCCCAATGCATTAGTCGAAAATAGCGAAACATATCTGATTAAAAAATATAACGTCCATAATAACGTTGGTAAGAAAACTTTTATTTTACTTAATTCCAAAAACAAATGAATGTTCATTCCATCTTAAACAAAACTCTTGAATGTCGCAACAACCCCATGGTGGGCCAAGGCAGTCTACCCACTGGCAGATTTCGAGACATGAGATTTTTTTTTTTACGAGGTAGGGTTGCCAGCCCTACGCGCAACAAACATATTAGATCAGGGACCTACGGTTTGAAGTGGATTCTGAATTACAAACATCCATGACACCGCTGAGACCGGAGACACCGAGCAACGGTCACTCTGCCAACAGCCACCATGATCTACAATTTAAAAAAGAAAACGTTATTTTAGTGTATGTTACTTAAATATTTTTAATTTAGAACCAACATTGGCGACTTTTTTTCTTTAGTTATCTACTTATTATATAATAAATAGCCTTCATTCTATATGGGCTACTTACAATTGAAAATTCCAGTGTCATTCAAGGTGTGTCTACGTTTGATTAAGAAACTTGTTGAATTTTTCCACAGAAACAAATTTCAAAGTGTAAACCCGACGGAAATCAATTTTGTGCTGTCCCAAAGCAGGTAGGTGGAGCTCCCTCTTATCAGGAAGATCTCTCTTTTCGTTCTTCTCCTTGTAGATCTCGCCTTCTTAGAATCTCTCTCGAGAAGATTATCAGCAGTGCCTTTTTTTTTTATTCCTTCTTTCTTTCTTTTTTTTTCTACGGACGCAATTTCTGTTCGGTTGTTTCTTCAGTGGCAGCAGTAGGGCTAACTCAAAAGTGTGGCAACGCTTAAAAGTGTTGCATATTTTTGATCGAAATAAATATATCAGTAAATTTTGATTTTTTTTTTTTCATAAAAAATTAAAAAAATTCATTCCACTTTGTTATCCCTTTTACTTCCACTTTTTTGGGGTTACTGAGATTTTTACACTGCGTTGTAGGCAAGTATATTTCATATCGTTATTTTTCTTTTTTTTTTTATTTCTGTATGTAAAAAACAATACGAAGATTTATATCTAAAGACTCAATATATTCACGTGATTTTATTTAAAATCAGTTTTATTATTTTAAGAATTATTTCAAAGCATACATTTCAAAGTTAAAGTATATTCATGTGCATTTAAATATTTAAACACCTTGCATTATCTTGTATACTGAGTTATTGATTGGGCGAAATCTACAATTGTGCCAAATTCATCGCCATGTTGCCAACCGCCAGGCAAACAAAATGGCTGCCTCAGTTAGTTTTCATCTAAATCGACATTACGCAAAAATACATCGCTAAAAATTATTGCTAAATCTCTATTACGCTAACATGTATTGCTAAATTGCAGTTGTTCCAAATTTTATCCCCATTATGCAAAATTATTTTACTTAATTTTCGAAGCGTCTTAAAAAAAAGAAAACATTTAAATGGAATATTTCATTTCAATTATAACTGGCAAAATTTTTATAAA
>BPLR01012955.1:0-117944 GCA_021605095.1 Caerostris extrusa | reverse complement strand
GTTACGTATTGCTATCGATGTTAACACAGTTTTTTTCAAATAATAATTCAGTAATTAAATTTAATTAATTGATTTTAGTTTTTTTAGATTAAAGTTGCATGATATCTACTAATAGATGGCGCTAAATAATCTTAAAAAATGAATGAAAATTATTTATAAAGGACTTTCTGCAATATAGAAAAGAAAAGTAGTAATAAAATTTTTTTTTATACATTACTTGTTTCTTTAAACTTTCACAGCCACCTTATTTATATTAAGTATACGGGGTTACTGAGACCCCCTCCATTGCCCACTTCCGAAGCCGGAACACAAATGATTGCCTTTCAAGATGGAGATGTAATGTACGATAATAATATCCCATCCGTAATGGGCATAATCGCAACATAGACGTTTGTTTATTAATCGTCAAAGTTAACAAAGTTTTACTTGGTACAAATACCCTCGAGTTCAACTAATATATATTATAAGGAAGGAACGTATGAAAATGGGATACTATATAAAAAAAGAAACAATATAAAATATTCACATAACATATGTGGAGATATTCTGAACTACTGATGGAATTATAAAGAAGTTTTCTGAAAGAGTATTTCAGAATTTTACTATACTATTCAAAATGTTAATTTACTATTCAAAATGTTACTATACTATCCAAAATGTTACTATACTATTCTGTTGAATGGAAATTAATGCAAGAGTTAGATAAGCAATTTTGAAAGAAAATATTTATTATTGCACATATTTAATCATTAATATATTTATTATATTATATGGCATTTATTATATTCTATGTCGTTTATTGAGTAAATCTATTTTTTAAATTCCTAATTGTCTGAGTACAGTAGATGTCTGAGGTACTAATTTGGTTATTATCAAGCAGTTAAAAAAAGCAGTTTTCTTTTGTGGTGAAAATACGTTTTTCGCTTAGGCTTGACCATTATCTTTTTCGATTAACGCATAAATTAACTATCCACTTTTTCATCTGCAGTCACTATACACTTTTAAATAAATAATCTTTTCATTTCTTGCGACTAGTGATGTTCAAACATTTACTTGAAGATGATGGTTTTGGGGCTGAAAAGTTTTGGGAAACCCTAGCATCAGCTCAAAAACATTTCCCTATCATTTTTAGAAGATGTTTGTGCGTAGTTAGGGCGTACGGTTGACAACACTACCCCGTGAAAAGAAAACATCTCCTGTATCAGAAGCTACCAATAGGCAGAAGGCCCTGGTCCACCATGGGGCTGTTGCACCAATGAAGAAGATGTTTGTGCATAGTAGAGTCTACCAACTAGTTCTCTACTTTTTATATGGGGTTCTGACTCTACCAGTGCTTTCAAGTCATCATTATCAACCTACAACCTGCCTATCGAGCACTTTTCTGTTTATCTTCAAGACTAAAAGTTTTCTTCCAGGAACTTTTTAAAACAACATTGAACTTGACTTTCACTTATAGATCCTGGCTATATCGAACAAATCTTTCCAATTGCTTCTGTAGTATTTCAATGGAACTTCACTCAAAAGAATATAGAAAATATGCAACTTTTCAGATTCTATCTGGCAAATAAAAATTAAAATACAAGTTTAAAGGAGCGTATAATAAAGGTATGATATTAAGTTTAAATAATTTTAATTAAAGTAGTGTCAAAATCGAATTTGAACATTTATATCGATTTGAATTTAGGTAAGGTAAAATCACGTACTATTTTCCATTCAATCTAATATTATAGCTATTATAACATTTTAAATTATTTACATTTTATGCTTTTCCTGTGTTAATAGTGTAAAATATTTACGCAATTTTTCACAAAACTTCTAAATGATAAATAAATGGATGCAATAATATCCTTTAAATTGCCCTAAAACCTATTTCAATAGAGTATTTTTTTTCAAATCTGTTTAAATCAAAGCGATATCATCAAATGTATCCAGATAATTTTTAACTGAATATCTTCTTTTTCTGCAGTTGATTTTGAAACATGGCATCACGAAAATTTTGAAAATGTGTTGCTGAGAATCTTTTCCAGTTTTGTTAAAAATAGTATAAAATACGTTTTCTCAGAGAGGCATACCCACCCATAAAGTTAACGCCTGGTTTCGTCTGTATGCTCTTCTTGTAAACTATTGAAGGACTTTGGCTGCTGCTGTTTTGAGACTCAGTTGAGTTCAGTATTTCCACGTGAGTATATTCCTGAAAAAATGAAACAATTTAACGTTAAATAATAATTTGATCATTTGAAAACTTGATAATGATATATTTTTGTTTCAGATTTATTGATATTTTATTTCAGATTTAGATTCAATGTATGGATTTTTAAATTTTCATTAAATCTCACATTTGGCAAAAAAAAAAAAAAAAAAAAAAAAAAAAAAATCGATATTTGATTTTTTGCCTTCAAAATTTTTAGCCTTGACAAATGTGAAAAAAAATGGCACTTTACTAATTTTTGAAAATACACGTAGGGATAAAATAAACAAAATTTATCAAAGCCAAATAAATCAAAATTTATATCAAATTAGCGAAATTTCTGAAAAATTGAGAATGTTATATCTCAATAATACAGTCATAACTGACACACACACTCAAGTTGCAAAGTATTGCACATGATGAAAATGTATACAACATTAAGAAATTTAAAAAAGAATAATAATCATTGAATTTACTTTTTGGAATGTTGCCTCGATGATGTTTCCAGGTACTGCATTCCTGAAATGAAAATAAATGAATATTTTTAAAATATAACATCCTGATTCTTTCTTTTACCAATGTCTCTTTAATCTCCTTGTTTTCCGCCTGTTCTTGTTCTATTTGTTCTATCATGAAGAAATTACTCAGGAATTTTAAAAAATAAAGTTAAATTATATGTGAAATTATACTTGAAAATTTACCTTTTTAAACAAACAGTAATGAGAAATGTAGTAAAAATTTATGTATCTAAATAGTCCCTTAAATATAATATAGAGTGTCCGAAATCTTTAGTAGGCAGACGGTCTTGGCCCACCACAGGGCTATTGCTTAAAGAAGAACAACCCTAATGGCCAATTTTTTTTTAACAGCCAGTACAAAGATTGGAAATTCAAGACCTTGGTCTTGGTATTTCCTTCTCAAACCCAAACTAAAACAATTCTGATCTACAGAGTTTTCAGCCAAAGATTGCCTACCTAAAATATATCATCGAGTTTTGAGTCAAACAGCCTTGGTTCATATAATACCAGACAGTTTCTGCCCAATATGAACTTATGCAGCCACCCTTATCCATAATAATGAATACCAAAAATGTCTACAATATTTTTAATGCATTATTCAGAAAAAGATAGCAAACATGGACAAGACAGCATTAAAACTAGCACATTATTGACCAAAGATCTTTTTGCTTTTAAGTTTGTAATAAATTAATAAATTTTAAATAAAAAAGAATTTCTCATGTTTATTTTTGTATTAGATTAAAATCCTAACAAATATGTTTTTGCATTTTCATCAAACTCTTAATACACCTTACACATGACATGATTTATTGAAGTTTAAATAACTTATGGTAGCTATTAACAGTATAGTAGCTGTATATATAATAGTATTATTTATAACAGTGTTTTCTGTTACATGAATGAATAGTTATCAGTAATTGCTAAGAAATCTACTGTAAGAAAAATAGAAATTTGATAGAACTGAAATTTTAAAGTGATGCTAACTTGAAAAAAAAAGGAAACTATAATTTTATTAATCAATAAACATGAAGTTTTTTATTAATAAGGACTGTAATAAGAAATATAAAGTAATAAATATATATTTGTACCTGTATATTTGTAAGCACAATTCACGATCTGCACAGGATGCTAAATATGTTTGTAAGAAAACTGATTCCAGGAAAAAGGCAATTAATTCGTACATGAAAGACAATCAAATAGTTTGCTGGGTGAAAATTTTACTTCAATGTCATTCCATATGTTATATTTTCATTTTAAGCAATGCAAATATAACATCAACGTTTTTTTATGTAAGCAATAAGGCTGCATTCTCACCGAGAACTGATGATTCAGGTGGGCAAAGCAAGGGGGAAAAAAACCAGAATTTTTTTTTTGTCAGATGGGATTTACGCCAAAACATAAATTATACCAGCGTAGTCGTTCAAATCAAATTTTTATTAGTTGAAGAGCCATCTTTTTGTGTTCAGCAGAAGTTTAATATCGAGAATTTAGGCGCAATTTCAATTGAAAGCGACGGTAGGAATGTAAAACAACTATGCAGTTAAACGAGAGAAAAGGGTTTTGATTTCCTAGAATTCTATGTCTTCTGATTCTAGTCTACAAAATTTAATTGAAAACAACAAATACAAGTTTTACCAAACTTAAATGCATACACGCATTCGTTTATAACTGCTTTATGTAGTGAAATTGGATGTGTAATTTTGCTCATAAACCATCAATAAAATTTCCTGTCTAATAATAATCGACACTGTGTTTTAGAGTTAATTGTTAAAAAGGACTAGGGTATTGTTTTTGATGTTCTCGTTTTCACATATTTAGAAGTCCATAAACGAAGTCAATGCGTTTTTTAGTGAAATTAACGTGTTAGATTAATATCAGAATAAATGAAATTTCAATTGAAAGTAAATGAAAATCGTAGCTATTGATACTAAATGTTCTAACGCTCTATTTTAAGCAAAAAAACCCAATGGGATAAATAAGCGAGCTTTTACCAAAGTAGATCCAGCATGGAATCCAAGATGACACCCCTTCTGCCTGACATCGCAGACTGCGGCTGGATGTTGGCGGATGTTATTTTGCGTCCGGGATGGATGAGATGTCCTGCAGAAGCTCCCATGATAGCAGACAGAGTAGACAGGAATAAAAAGAAGCCGATGGTGATGGCAACCATTCGGGCATCCCCTCCTTTTCGAAGACTTGATACGCCTGTAGACAAAAAAAAAAAAAAAAGCATTTATAAAAATTATTAAGGTTGTTTAAAACTGTAATGTTGTACGTTAAATTTACCTTTTACTACTTATCTCCCTTTCATTCGCCTTAATGTTGTAAGTTAAATTTCACACTTTTACCACTCATCTTCCTTTCATTTGCCATAATGTTGTTAAATTTCCCACTTGCACCACTCATCTTCCTTTCATTTGCCATAATGTTGTTAAATTTTACACTTACACCACTCATCTTATTTTCATTTGCCATAATGTCGTTAAATTTCACGTTACGTTATTTCAATGAGTTCGTTAAAGTGCCTTGCATTCCAAAACAATAACAAACGAAACAAATGAAAATAAACACAATATATTTTCCAATTATAAACCAAAAACATCGCATCACTTATTGAGTGAATGTAATAAAAAATCAATTTATTTTCATTAATTAGGCTTTGTTGAATGTTTTATTACTAATTAAACTAATTGATGATTTTAATATTGCAGGATAAAAATCATTGAATGATACAGCTGTATTTGAAAATCATCATATATTAAGGATATCTCCAAAGAAACCAATACATTTTGCTCAAGACATAAAACATAGTTTACTGATTTTCATTAGACTCTAAAGACTTCAACAGAACTGTCAGACAATGTCGCTTTTACGTGTTAGTAAAAGAAACTTTTTATTTCAAATGGTGTATTGAGAGATCTCTTCTGAATGTAAATGCTTGCATAGACAGCCCTATATTTCTTGCAGACAGTTTACTAAAAACTGAATGGTCCTTACAGCTAAGTATCAGCAGTGTGTCAGGTCTTCATAGCCTTGTTTGTTCCTTGAAAAGAGCAGATCAGGATGATGGGCCAAAACTTATTGGCTTGTGCTTCGAGCTTTCATTGGAAAAATATCGCAGAGATTTCATCCAATTGGTCATTCGCAAACAATGAACGATATGAATTGGTGGTGGTGCAAGACATAAGAACATTGACATCAGATTTATTGACAAAAGAATCCTCGTGGGTTGTTTGTTGTAATATGTGGATGTGGATGGATGACCCCATGGCTATGGCAGCAGAATGTAGTGCACTGACAAAGATTACAACAATAAAACTATCCAGATGCTGGAAATTTTTGTGGCTTGGCGACAATACTCCTGCCACCAAGTGGTTAGTAGACGAAAACGTTAATTTAAATGTGAACTCTGTACATGATCCAGTGTCCCTCAAGGTTAAAGTTGTGGTAAACAATAATGAATTAATCCTCACGATGATAAATGCTTCTGGTAGAATGGTGTTTTTACATGCTAAAGCGTCCATTAAAGATAATAAAGATAATTTAGCGTGTTCAACAGATAATGTATTCATTTTTGGGACGGATGGAGAAGAATGTGAACTTTCATTTAACCTGTCGAAATACACTTTTGCAAAAGAGATGCAAGATCTTTTTATTTTGTGTGAGTTATTTTTTCCAAATGAAATAGAATGTTCGGAAATCGTGAGATATTCTGATAAATTAATTAGTAAGCCATCCATAGCCTACGTACACAGAAATTCTCAGTTGAAATGTTCTAATTCTCAAACTTCATGTCTTTTTCAATGCAAAAATGTCACTACTCAAACAGAAAAATTTCTTTCTGGCCTGAGCATCGGCATGCAGACTTCACAATCTGATCACTGCAAAAGTTTAGGTATCCAGACTACGAATACTGGGTTTGAGGAAAATACAGCTACGCAAACTTCAAATTGCTACACAAGCATCAAAAACGAGACATGTCAGTATACCGTTGAAACAGATCCTGGTCTTTCATCAACAAAAATGACAGAAGATAATACGAATGATTTTAGACACAGTATTCTGTATCTTTGTAGTCCAATGTCCATTGCTGTGGTCACCGCATACCTTACATTGTGTGCAGCATTTATTCTTTCACAATATTTAACAACAAACGAATTGAGTGATTTAATTCAGCAATCAAAACCGCAACAATATTCTTATCATCAAAGTATCTGCTTCCGATCTAGTATCTTTAGCGAAATGTTTCAGATTAACATCATAGAAAAGGATGCAAAACAGAGAAAATCAAACTTTTGAGGTCTGAAACCATGGATATCTTGCTTCTTTTCCTGGTGTCTGAAAACCTGGAAGAATGTGAATGGGAAAAGATTTCTAAGCTACTCCATGCTGTTTACAGATACCAAATAGAAGAGCTGATAAAAAAGTGCATTTCATTCTTGGAAACTCACCTGTCAGCAACCAACGTTTGTGACGTTTTAGTACTTGCAGAAACATACAAGAATACTGAGCTCAAAATGATTGCCCAAGAATATATTTCCTCACATGCAAGTGAAGTATTTTCTTCTGACGCATGGACAAAGTTTATGATACAAAATCCTGAATCAGCTGCTGAGATGTTACATTACTTTTCTTCAGTATGCCCATAGTTAATATTATGGGTCTGTAGTGACTTATGAAGTAGCATATCATGTTTCTGAAAGGAGTGATTTCCATTGGAAAGCAGACAAGCCAATTGAAATTCATGTGTTATATCCGAGAAATAGACAGTATGAACCGTTGGGTTTCAGAAGATTTACAATGATATAAGAATTCCTCAAGTACCAACTCAGGTTATTCACGTTACAAATCGAACCACTCGCAATCTTTCCACCATGTTGATACTGATACCGATATAAGTTAATAATGTATTATGTATGAATTAATAATACACTAGAACCTCTTTAAGTCTAACCTCGATAAGTCGAAAACCTCCACAAGTCGAAAATTTTTTTTTGTTCCCTTCTCTTCAAGCCCCCAAACCTCCATTACTCGAAATTTCAACCCTCTATAAGTCGAAATAATTAGTCAATACCTACAAGCCCTTTTGGTATATATTTTCCCTCCGTAACTCGAAGAAAAAATTGGACCTCTGTATCTCGAAAATTAGCAATGTTTGATTTTACAATCTTTTTGACAGCCTTTAGAACTCGATCATTTGAAACTAATTACCTCTATAGGTCGAAGAAAAATTAGTTACTGACTTTAAGGATTTGCCGACAATGCACGTCGTTGTTTCTTAGAAAAAACAATGTATGAGTATATAGCCAATTCTATGAAATAGCAACTCAGAAGAAAAAGGATTTTCAATGTGTTTCAATTTCAATTTCAATGTTTCAATTTTCAATGGCTTTTATAGCGTAGATAATGTTATAGATAGAGAACGATCGAATTGTCTAAAGCAAAAAATAATAAATAAATAAATAATAATAACTCACTTTTTTAATGCATAATAATTTTAATTTTAAAGTTGTTTCAGAATTATGATTTTTTATTGTAGTACATAATAAAACTTTTTAAGTTGCAAATAAAAATGTTTATTACCTTTGTAACTTGGATTTTTATTTATTTTACCTCTCTAACTCCAAATAAGTTAGAAAGAATCTAAACCTCCACAAGTCGAATGCTTCCTTACAAAATCCGCGTAAGTCGAAAACTCTATAATTCGAATTATTTGGCGTCTCCCTTGAAGTTTGACTTACTTAGGATCTACTGTATATTGTATGTAATGACATAGTATGTATCAATATTGTATAAATATTGCTTATTTGAAAAATGAATTTAGATTTAGTATATTAAAAAATGTTTATTGCGATCGAGATAATGATATGCCTACTAATTTAAACAGAAAAATTTAATAATCATTTAAATATAAATAACATGAATGGGAAAGAACATTGCTAAAAATTATAAAAAGTTTAGTGTCTCATAACACAATTAGTGTGTTAAATTTTTCATTTAATGAAATTGTTAATGGTAATTTAATTCATTATTTACGTTGCTTTATTGTTTTTAGGCATTATGAAAAAATGAGAACATTTTTTCTATATATGTAAATTTATTATTTGATATTTTTGATTCTATATTTGTATTTTTCTGTATTGGTAAAGAGTGGTGGTTATCAAAACTGTTTCTCACGATTGATTAACTATTAAAAAATATGTTTATTAAAATTGAGATGATATGTCTGTTAATTTAAACAGAAAAACTGTATAATTTTTGAAATATGAACAACATTAAAAGAAAAAAACATTAAAAATTATAAAATTCTTAGTGTTTCATAACACAATTAGTGTGTTAAATTTTTCATTTAATGAAGTTGTTAATGGTAATTTAATTCATTATTTACGTTGCTTTATTGTTTTTTTGGCATTATGAAAAAAATGAGAAGGTTTTTTCTATATTTGTAAATTTATTATTTGGCATTTTTTTGGTCTATATTTGTATTTTTCTGTTTTAGTAAAGAGGTGATTATCAAAACTGTTTCTCACGATTGATTAACTATTAAAAAATATGTTTATTAAAACGATGATGATATTGTTAATTTAAACAGAAAAACTGTATAATTTTTGAAATATGAACAACATTAAAAATGAAAAAAACATTAAAAATTATAAAATTTTTTAACACAATTAGTAAAATTTTTCATTTAATGAAATTGTTAATGGTAATTTAAATCATTATTAGTGCTGCTTTCTTTCTTCTTTAGGCATGTGAAAAATGAGAGCATTTTTTCTATATTTAAATTTATTATTTGGCATTTTTTGGTTCTATATTTGTATTTTTCTGTTTTAGTAAAGAGGTGATTATCAAAACTGTTTCTCACGATTGATTAACTATTAAAAAATTATGTTTATTAAAATTGAGATGATGCTATGTCTGTTAATTTAAACAGGAAAACTGTATCATTTTTGAAATATGAAGACAACATTAAAAAAAAAAAAAGAAACATTAAAAATTATAAAATTCTTAGTGTTTCATAACACAATTAGTGTGTAAAAATTTTCATTTAATTTCGTTAATCAATATTAAAATATTATATTTAATGAAAATATCAATGATGCTTTAATTCATTATTAATGCTGCTTTCTTTTTTTTTTAGACATTTCGAAAAAATGAAAAGCATATTTATTTATTTGTAAATTTATTATTTGATATTTTTTGATTCTATGTTTGTATTTTTCTGTTTTAGTAAAGAGGTAATTATAAAAACCGTTTTTCATCATTGGCTAGCTGTTAAAAACTTTTAACGTGGGTACCCAGTGCCCGGGGATATAACCGGGTGGGGCAAAGTCAGACTTGTCCCTTTGGCTGCCCCATGTCTTCGTGCCGCAAGGTCAAGGACAAAAAAGAAGCTGCATTTTTTGCCCTTTATCATGACTCGTCGGTTTACATA
Organism: Caerostris extrusa; assembly: GCA_021605095.1. Classification (NCBI taxonomy): domain Eukaryota; kingdom Metazoa; phylum Arthropoda; class Arachnida; order Araneae; family Araneidae; genus Caerostris; species Caerostris extrusa. Next base: position 107,803 of record BPLR01012955.1, on the reverse strand, counting down.
GTTTGAGAATACACGGGCTCATGGACTTGGTCTACGTGTTACTGTCAACCAAGTGGGATAAGAAACGACAACGTGAATAATTAAAGAAGAATAATAGATAAGAAAGATGATACCAAAATTATTTTTTTTTTTCAATTTTTGTTTTTTTTTTTCTTTTCAAACTACCTTTTATCTAGTGCTTCTGGAATGTGGTTTGTTGCGGCACCCTATTAACCATTGGTAACATTTGGTGCCATTTGAACATGTGAATTAGATCCCTATATTTAAATAGAGCTCTATAATAAATAAAATTGCTCATAGCTCATTTGTTGAAAAATGAGTTGTTGGATTCCAAGAATTTGTTTTCGAAATTTAATTGTTTCATTTAAAATTTTTTAACTCGCGACATGCTATGAATAGTTGGAAAATTAAAGTTAAAAAAAAAAAAAAAAAGAAATTCAATGCTTTGTTGGTGTGAGTGAAATTACTTGAAATAACGAAACTGCCTAAATTCAGCAAATAACCAAATGTTCAAATGTACGAGTATATATTCCATACACGAAAATTTCTTAAATAGTTAAAATATAAATGAAATTAAAATAACAAAATAAGCAATAATTTTAAATTAATCATAAAAAATAATTGCTTAAATTAAAAAAAAAGTAATTAAAATTAAAGTAATTGAATTGATAATTATTAATTATTAAAATTAAATTACTTAAATTATAAATAAAAATAAATTATTAAAATTAAAAATTAAATTATATTATTAATAATTAATTATTGAAATTAACTTATTTAAATTATTAATAATTAATTATTACAATTAAATTAATAAAATTATTAATTAATTATTAAAATTCAATTATTACATTATTAATAATTAATTATTAAAATTAAACTATTACATTATTATTAATTAATTATTAAAATTCAAACTAATTAAATTATTATTAATTAATTATTAAAATTCAATTAATTAAATTATTAATATAATTATTAAAATTAAATTAATTAAATTAAAAAAATTATGAATTTTTGCTCAAATTTGAAACATTTAAAAAAAATTGAAACATTTCTAACATTGTGTGAGAATTATCGTCCAAACATCAACACTCAATAAAATCAAGATATCAAAGCTACATTACATACTAGCAGACCCGGGCACGCGTTGCTGTGGCTTTCTTGTATTTCGTTCAATTATTAGATACCATAATTGGTATTGTTAAGGAAGTGATTGGTAAAAAATGATGAAAAGTTCAAATCAAGCTTCAACGAATAGAAAATGTTTAATTTTTATTAATTTAATGAATGAGGTAGATAATGTTGATTTTTAACACTTTAAACATTTAACAACATTTTACCTAATTTAATTTTAATTAATCATTACTTTCATTTATCTAAGAACTAAGCGATGAACAATATATCTTGTTAATCTGTTTTTCGTCAAAATAAATAAATTCGTTAAATTAATTTAATAAGTTGGTTATGATTTTCTAAAAGATTTTCCAACAATTCTACAATAGTTCTTTGTACTGCTTGTTCGATAAAATTCTACTGACATCAAGTTGTCACACGTTCTTCAGAACTGCCCATAAAATAAATTTGAAGAAATTTTGGCTCTTCGTTAGGTATTGGCATCAACGACCCGATCTAATGGTACACCTGACCTTATATTTTGAATGTACTTTCAAAATTACGTCTATCGGATGAGAAATCGCAAATTTTAGTTGCGCCAAATGACGTCAATGGCGCCAAATGACGAAATATGAAAATCGACGATTTTGCATTAAAAAAAAAAAAAAAAAAAAAATCTGAATAAAATCTCTCAAGTTAGAACAACACACACATTTAAAAAAAAAAAAAAAAAAAAAAGTTAAAATCGAATTGTTAGTTTTGGAGTTCATTTCGAACAGACATCGTGACACGGAAATTATATATAATAGATGTATATAACGTGTACATAAAATTCTGTTTGCATGCGTTCTGTTTTGGGCAAATATTTTCCTATAGAATTTTATTCACAAAAGAATTTTAAAAAATTTATTCAAAATCCCCAGAAAGCATTTAAATGATGAATCTTTTGAAAAATTTCAATAAAAATTGTCTATGTAAAGGTATAAAAATAATTCACGTGCATCACGTATTTAATCTATACGGCTTACAACGTAAAAAGAAACCGAGCTATCTCGCTTTATTATCTATTAAACTCTGAGCTGATAAGAAAACAATGCTGGGAATTTTATTGTAATACATACAATAATGAACTTTTTGAAGAACTTTGTCTTATAAAATGTTAGGGATATGAATTGCATTTTAAATAAATACCATAGATTTACTAAAAAATTAATGATATTGTTAATGACATTTTAAAAGATTTATCTTTGCAGCCTCAAGAAAGATTTTTCTTCATTTTTTTTAAACTGCTTTCGATTTAACAATAATAAACATAACTAATTTAAATGATTCAAAAATATTATTATTATTTTTTTCTTATAGATAAAATGAAATGGAATATTTAATAATAAAATATAATTAATTCCAATAACAATCAAATATTTAATAATTTATTTACTATAAAATAATTATGAAGTGAATCAGAAGAAATGTAATATTATTTTTAATGAAACAAAATTAAAAGGATTAACTATACGTAAAAACTTGTTTATTCTTAGCGTACTAAAAATTCTAACTACATCAAACAACATATAAATAATATAAACTAATAAATAAAATATATATATATATATATACTAATATATTAATTTATAATATATAATATAATTTTAGGAATTTAGAATATTTAAAAAATTAAAAGAAACATTTCCTACAAATTTTATAAATTTATAAAATTTATTACATCAATATATAAACTAGTGCATAAATTTAGGAATATAAATATCTATTAATAAATATTGAATAATTATTTACTATAAAATAGTTATGAAGTGAATTAGAAAACATTTAATATTTTTTTATAAACAAAATTAAAATGATTAACTATATAGTATGTAGAAACAATATATAAATAATATAAACTAATAAATAATACATATATACTAATTTACAAATTTCTAAATTTATTATACCAATATATAAACTAATATATAAATTTAGGGTATATAAATATCTATTAATAAATATTGAATAATTATTTACTATAAAATAGTTATGAAGTGAATTAGAAAACATTTAATATTTTTTTATAAACAAAATTAAAATGATTAACTATATAGTATGTAGAAACAATATATAAATAATATAAACTAATAAATAATACATATATACTAATTTACAAATTTCTAAGCTTTATTATACCAATATATAAACTAATATATAAATTTAGGTATATAAATATCTATTAATAAATATTGAATAATTTATTTATTATAAAATATATATGAAGTGAATTAGAAGAAATTTAATATTTTTATAAACAAAATTAAAATGATTAACTAAATGTAGAAACAATATATAAATAATATAAACTAATAAATAATGCATATATACTAATTTATAAATTTCTAAGCTTTATTATACTAATATATAAACTAATATATAAATTTAGGTATATAAATATCTATTAATAAATATTGAATAATTTTACTATAAAATATATATGAAGTGAATTAGAAGAAATTTAATATTTTTTATAAACAAAATTAAAATGATTAACTATATGTAGAAACAATATATAAATAATATAAACTAATAAATAATATATATATATAATTTATTATACTAATATATAAACTAATATATAAATTTAGGAATAAAAATATCTATTAATAAATCTTAAATAATTTATTTACTATAAAAAAATCATGAAGTGAATGCGAAAGAGATATTTAATATCTTTTATCGAAACAAAATTAAAATAATATATTTACTATTTATATAATAATAGTAAAATAGTATAAATAATTTATTTACTATTTTAAAAAAAAAAAATGTTCTTTCAAAAGTTTCTCAAATTAGTTAAGGCTTTTAAAAGGTAATAAATGAAACAGTAAATAAATGCTAGAGAATTGTGCACATTAGTTAAGATGTAATTTATTTCTATTTGAACGAAAAAACTGATTTAAAATATCACTAAAAATAGTTTCTACAAATTGCGAACAATTACTTCTGTCTTGTTTGAACATCAGAAACATTTTCAACTGTTTAAATGACGTCAGGTCTATTATCTAGTGTATGTGGGCAATATGCCAAGAAATTTCACTTCTTTAAAGGAAGTCTTGAGATATCTACTCGCATTTGATAAGGATATATCTAAAGCCCAAAGTACATCGTCGCAAATAAGACTAAAATTATCTTGCCCGATTATTGAAGACGTCGTTTATTGTTTTCATAAGACTCTGCAGATCTCAACAATGTCTTTCTTTCGAGTGAGTAAACGGGAATTTAATTTCAAATGGTGTATTGAAGAGTCACTTTTGAATGTTGAAGCTTGTTTGGACAGTCCCATATTTCTTGCAGACAGTTTAATGAAAACAGAGTGGTCTTTACAGCTTAGTATCATCAACGTATCGCATCTCCGTAGTCTTGTTTGTTCTCTGAAAAGATCTGATCAAGATGATGGACCAAATCTTATTGGTGTGTGTTTCGGGTTTCACTGGACAATATCCCAGAGGCTTCATCTCATGGGACATTCGTAAAAAAAACAAGACGTGAGTTGGTGCTAGTGCAAGACGTGGAACACTAACATCGGATTACTTGACCAAGGGCCACTGTGGACTGTTTGTTGCAACATGTGGATGTGGATGGAAGGTCCGATGGTTACTGCAGGAGAATGTAGAGCACGGACGAATATTAAAAAACAACAAAATTATCAAGATGCTGGAAGTTTTTTGTGGCTTGGTGAAAATAATCCTGCCACTAAAGTGGTTACTAGACGAAAACGTTAATTTAAATTTGAAGTCTACACATGAAAACCTTTTCCAGTGTCCCTCAAGGTTAAAGTTGTGGTACACAATAATGAATTAATCATCACGATGATAAATGCTTCTGGTAGAATGGTGTTTCTACATGCTAAGGCGTCCATTAGAGATAATAAAGATAATGTAGCGTGTTCAACAGATAACGTATTCATTTTTGGGACGGATGGAGAAGAATGTGAACTTTCATTTAACCTGTCGAAATACACTTTTACCAAAGAGATGCAAGATCTGTTTATTTTGTGTGAATTATTTTTTCCAAATGAAATAGAAAGTTCAGAAATTGAGAAATATTCTCATAAATTAATTAGTGAACGATCCATAGCCTACGTACACAGAAATTCTCAGTTGAAATGTTCGAGTTCTGAAACTTCAGGTCTTTTTCATTGCAAAAATGTGACTACTCAAACAGAAAAATTTCTTTCTGGCCAGAGTTTCGGCATACAAACTTCACAATCTGATTACTGCAAAAGTTTAGGTATTCAGACTACGAATACTGGGTTTGAGGAAAATGCAACTATGCAAACTTCAAATAGCCACACAAGCATCAGAAACGAGACATGTCAGCATATAGTTAAGACAGATGAAACAGATATTGATCTTCCATCAACAGAAATGACAGAAGATATTACGAATGCTCTTAGACTCAGTGTTCTGGACATTTGTAGTCCAACTTCCATTGCTGGGATCTCCGCTTATCTTGCATTGTGTGCAGCATTTATTTTTTACACAATATTTAACTACAAAAAGAGTTGAGTGATGCAATTGAGCAATCAAAACCGCAACAATATTCTTATCATCAAAGTATCTGCTTCCGATCTAGTGTCTTTAGTGAAATGTTTCAGATTAACATCACAGAAAAAGGATGCAAGACAGAGAAAATCAGAAATTTGAGCTCTGAAGTCTTGGATGTTTTGCTTCTTTACCTGGTGACAGATAACCTGGAAGAATTGGAATGGGAAAAGGTTTCTAAACTACTCCATGCTGTTGACAAGCACCCAATAGTAGATTTAATAAAACACTGCAGTTCATTTTTGTCAACTCACCTGTCAGCAACCAACGTTTGTGACGTTTTAGTATTTGCAGAAACCTATAAGAATACTGAGCTCAAAATGATTGCCCAAGAATTTATTTCTTCACATGCAAGTGAAATATTTTCTTCTGACACATGGACAAAAGTTTATGATACAAAATCTTCTAAGTTAGCTGCTGAAATACTGCTGAAATACTGCATTACTTTTCTTCAGTACAAGAAGATTGAGCTCAAAATGAGTGTCCAAGAATTTATTTCTTCACATGCAAGTGAAATATTTTCTTCTGACACATGGACAAAGTTTATGATACAAAATCCTAAGTTAGCTGCTGAAATACTGAGCATTACTTTTCTTCAGTACCAGACGATTGAGCTCAAAATGTACAAGTGCCCAAGAATTTATTTCTTCACATGCAAGTGAAGTATTTTCTTCTGACACATGGACAAAATTTATGATATAAAATCTTGAACTAGCTGCTGAAATGCTGTATTATTTTTCTTCAGTACAAGAATATTGAGCTGAAAATGAGTGACCAAGAATTTATTTCTTCACATGCAAGTGAAGTATTTTCTTCAGACACATGGACAAAATTTATGATATAAAATCTTGAACTAGCTGCTGAAATGCTGTATTATTTTTCTTCAGTACAAGAATATTGAGCTGAAAATGAGTGACCAAGAATTTATTTCTTCACATGCAAGTGAAGTATTTTCTTCAGACACATGGACAAAATTTATGATATAAAATCTTGAACTAGCTGCTGAAATGCTGTATTATTTTTCTTCAGTACAAGAATATTGAGCTGAAAATGAGTGACCAAGAATTTATTTCTTCACATGCAAGTGAAGTATTTTCTTCTGACACATTGACAAAATTTATGATATAAAATCTTGAACTAGCTGCTGAAATGCTGTATTATTTTTCTTCAGTACAAGAATATTGAGCTGAAAATGAGTGACCAAGAATTTATTTCTTCACATGCAAGTGAAGTATTTTCTTCAGACACATGGACAAAATTTATGATATAAAATCTTGAACTAGCTGCTGAAATGCTGTATTATTTTTCTTCAGTACAAGAATATTGAGCTGAAAATGAGTGACCAAGGAATTTATTTCTTCACATGCAAGTGAAGTATTTTCTTCAGACACATGGACAAAATTTATGATATAAAATCTTGAACTAGCTGCTGAAATGCTGTATTATTTTCTTCAGTACAAGAATATTGAGCTGAAAATGAGTGACCAAGAATTTATTTCTTCACATGCAAGTCAAGTATTTTCTTCACATGGACAAAGTTTATGACACATTGACAAAATTTATGATATAAAATCTTGAACTAGCTGCTGAAATGCTGTATTATTTTTCTTCAGTACAAGAATATTGAGCTGAAAATAAGTGACCAAGAATTTATTTCGTCACATGCAAGTGAAGTATTTTCTTCAGACACATGGACAAAATTTATGATATAAAATCTTGAACTAGCTGCTGAAATGCTGTATTATTTTCTTCAGTACAAGAATATTGAGCTGAAAATAAGTGACCAAGAATTTATTTCGTCACATGCAAGTGAAGTATTTTCTTTTGATACGTGGACAAAGTTTATGATACAAAATCCTAAGTTAGCTGCTGAAATGCTGCGTTACTTTTCTTCAGTATGTCCATAGTTAATATTATGGGTCTGTAGTGACTTATCAAGTAGCATATAATGTTTCTGAATGGAGTGAATTTCGTTGTAAAGCAAACAAGCCAATGGAAATTCATGTTTCTATCCGAGAAATGGACAATGTGAACTCGTTTGGTATAAGAAGATTTAAAATGGTATAAGAATTCACCAAACGCCATCTCTGGGAAATTTCGTTACAAATAGAGACAGTGACAATCTCTCATCCATGTTGAGACTGACACCGTTATAAATTAATAATGTATTATTCATTCATTAATAATATATATATTATATAGTATGCATACTCATCAGGGCCGGATTTAGATGCAAAGAGGACCTAGGTTATTTCACTTATGAGGCCCTTTCACCTCCCATTTTTAAGTTTGTAAATTACTTATTATGTTTGTTTATTATTCATATGTGTAGAATTTCTCCTTATTATCGATTCAGTGTTTTAGTGTTTACTGTTTTAGAATAGTGTCATTGTAATTTTGCTAACAGTTTGAATGTAGGTCCTTCTTGATCTTGAAGCCTAGTTAGCTATAGGAAAATCCAGCCCTGGTATTAATAATGTATAAATATTGCTTATTCGAAAAGAAATTTAGATTTAGTTTATAAAAAACATGTTAATTAAGATCGATATAATGATAAGCCTACTAATTTAAACAAAAAAATTTAATAAGTTTTGAAATATAAACAACATTAAAGAGAAAAAAACATTATTAAAAATTACAAAATTTTAGTTTTTATTAATAAGGAATACATAAAATGAAACATTTACAAAAAATGAAAATTATGTAAATGTTAATGTAATTTAATTCCTTATTAATGCTGCTTTATTTTTTTAGATATTTGCGAAAAATGAGCTCATTTTTCTTTATTTGTAAATTTATTATTAGGCATTTTTTTTTATTCTATATTTGTATTTTTCTGTATTAGTAAACAGGGAATTATCAAAACTGTTTTTCTCGATTGATTAACTATTAAAAAAATATGTTTATTAAAATTGAGATAATGATATGCCTGTTAATTTAAACAGAGAAACTGTATAATTTTGAAATATGAACAACATTAAAAATCAAAAACTTCATTAAAAATTATAAAATTCTCAGTGTTTCATAACACAATTAGGGTGTTAAAATTCTCATTTAATTTCGTTAATCAATATTAAAATATCATAATTAAATAATATTATAATATTATAATAATATTAAAATATTATAATTCCTTATTAATGGTGCTTTCTTTTTTTTTTAGACATTGGGAAAAAAAAAGAGAGCATTTTTCTTTATTTGTAAATTTATTATTTGACATTTTTTGATTCTATATTTGTATTTTCTGTATTACTAAAGAAGTAATTATCAAAACTATTTTTCATGATTGGTTAACTGTTAAAAACTTTTAACATGCATTTTGTCACTTGGAAAATCTTATCCCAACACCAATTCTTCTAATTGTAAACTATAAACAAATAATAACTTTAGATTATAAAATTTTACACTGAACTAGTTACTACAGCTTATCCAGAGACGTTAGTTATATACTACTGTGTCCAAAACGTACGACCAATTTTCAATTTAAAATTCCTGGTGCTTATGGAATTTCAATTTTTTTTTTCTTTCTAAAGTTGCTGGCACTGTTCTTGACATCTGTGTGAAATTTGACATCAAAATGTTTATTAATGTTTGAGTTACGCTTGGTTTTGTGAGACGTTAAAACTGATTCCGGCAATTTTGAAATGTCTAAATTAATTGAGCAAAGACTCATTAAATTTTACTTGGACTTGCATTAAATTTTGTTTGGTGGAAACGTATAGAATGTTGCAGAAGGCATTAGGTGAGCTTTCCTATATCGGAAAGAAATGTTTACAAGTGGTATAAACACTTCAAAGAAGACAGAGAAACGTTGAAGATGAAGAGCTTTATGGTCGATCATCAACCTCAACCGACGAAGCTCACGTCCAAAAAAAAATTAAAGGTTTGGTGCTTGCAAACCGCCGATTTACAATTAGAGACCTTACTGATTATGTGAAATTAAATTTAAAAAAAAAATTTCAAAAATTCAATTCAATTTTTTTTTCCTTTTAAAATTCCAAAAGGTTAGGTCAAGTTTGGCCTTCAAATGCGTCAAATCTCAATTGGGATTGAAAAGACTGAATGCGCCAGTTCACATTGCATAGATTCTTCTCGTTTTTCACTAAAAAGGAAACCCATATCATTCCACAACCGCCGTATTCCCACCGTGCGACATCTGGCTATTCTCTAAACTCAAAAGACCACTTCGAGGACACCGTTTTGAGTCGATTGAAAGATTCAAACTGAAAAGGCGCGTGCTTTGAAAGCCATCGCTACCAATAACTTTTTAGCATGCATTGAAGATTGGAAAAAAACGTTGGCATAAGTGCATTGTGTCCGTAGGGGATTACTTTGAATGCGACGAAATAAATTTGGAAGAATAAATAAAAAAAATTTTTGAAAAAAAAGAATTGGCCTTACTTTTCGCCACAGTAGTATATTTCGTTTAAAAATAGCTCATAGCTCTTTTGTTCAAAAAATGAGTTATTTGGTTCAAAAATTGGGTTCCGAATTTTAATTGTTTCATTTCAAATTTTTAAATTAATTGTTAATTAATAAATTAATAATTTCGTTTCAAAGTTGAAAAAAAAGAAAATTCGTTGCTTAATTGGTATGTGTGAAATTACTCGAAATAACGAATGCCTAAATTCAGCAAATAACGAAATGTTCATGAGTATATATCTAACAACATATTATTACGCGAAAATTTCTTAAATTGTCAAAATATAAATGAAAATCAAATAACAAAATAAGCAAACAATTTTAAATTAATTATAAAATTATTGCTTAAAGATTAGTTAAATTTAAAAAAAAAAAATTTTTTAATTAAATTAATAATAATTAATTATTAAAATTGAATTACTTAAATTATAATAATTATTACAATTAAATTAATTAAAGTATTATTAATTAATTACTAAAATTGAATTAATTAAATTATTAATAATTAATTAATACAAATTAAATTAATTACATTATTAATAAATAGTTATTAAAATTAAATTGATTAAATAAAAAAATTTATGACATTAAAAACATTAAAAAAAGATAAAAAAAAAAATGAATAAATAATTTGAAACTTTAAAAAAAAAATTTAGACATTTCTCATATTGTGTGAGAATTCAAACTTCAACATTCAATAAAATTAAGATATCAAAATTATATTATTTATGTATGTAACTTGTGTACATAAAATTCTGTTTGGGTGAGTTTCTGGGAAAATATTTTCCTACAGAATTTTAATTCAAAAAAATTTCAAAAATTTATTCAAAAGCCCAGAAAGCATTTAAATGATGAATCTTTTAAAATTTCAATACAAATTGTCAATGCAAAGGTATAAAAATAATTCACGTACATCATGTATTAGTCTACTACTGTGTCCAAAAGTAAGACCCATTTTCAATTTAAAATTCCCGGGGTTTATGGAATTACAATTTTTTTTTTTTTTTTTTAGGTTGCTGGCACTGTGTTAAATTTGACGTCAAAATATTCATTAGTGTTTTAGTTACGCTTGAGTGTCTTTGTGAGACAGTAAAACTGATTCTGGCGATTTTTGAAATGTCTGAATTAATTGAGCAAAGAACTTGCATTACATTTTGTTTGAGAATACGTATAGAATGTTGCAGAAGGCATTCAATGAGCTTTCCTATTTCGGAAAGAAATGTTTACAAGGGGTAAAAACAGTTCACAGAAGGTAGAGAGCGCGTTGAAGACGAAGTGACCTCTGGTCGACCATCCACCTCAACCGATGAAGCTCACGTGATTTGGTGCATGCAAACCGTCGACTTACAATTAGAGGTCTTGCTGCTAATGTTGGAATTTCAAAAGGATCTGTCAATTCCATTTTGGGCCTCAAACGCATCAAATCTCGATTGACATCGAAAACACTGAATGCACCAGCTCACACTGCATTGTTTCTTCGTGACTTTTTCGCTAAAAATGAAACCCATATCGTTCCACAACCATAGTATTCACACCGTGCGACTTCTGGCTATACCCTAAACTCAAAAGACCACGTCGTTTTCATTACCGTTTTGAGTCGATAGAAGAAGGCCATCCATGCCGATGATTTTTAGCATGCATTGAGGATTGAAAAAAAGTTGGCAGAAGTGTGCATTGTGTCCGGAAGGGATTACTTTGAAGCCGATGAAATAAATTTGGAAGAATAAATAAAGAGTTTTTGGAAAAAAAATTAGTTGGTCTTACTTTTTGGGCACAGTAGTATACGGCATACAAAGAAAAGGAAACCGAACTATCTCTCTTTATTATCTATTAAACACTGAGCTAATAAAAAACAATGTCGGGAGTTTTATTATAATTCATACGATAATGAACTTGTTTTGAAGAAATAATCTTGTATGTGTTGTAAAATGTAAACATATGACTTACATTTTAAATAAACATTATATATTTACTTAAAAAGTTAATGATATTTTAAAAGATTTATCTTAACTGGCTTTTACAAGAAAAAAATTCAACTGCTTCCGATTCAATAATAATAAACGTAACTAATTTAAATGATTCACAAAATATTATTTTTAGTTTTTTTGTTATAGATCAAATGAAATGAATATTATCAGAGAAAAAAAAAATTATAAAATTTCATTTGGGGTGATCTCCTTAATATAATATTCTTTAATTTCATTTATAATGAGAGATAATTTTATTTATCTGAAGATATCTACTCGCATTTTGATAAGAATATATCTAAAGCCCAAAGTACATCGTCGCTAATTAGACTAAAATTATCTTGCTCGATTATTGTCGTTTATTGATTTTCATAGGACTCAACGTTTTTCGTAAATCTCAACAGACTTGTGTGACAATGTCTCTCTATCGAGGGAGTAAACGGGAATTTAATTTAAAATGGTGTATTGGAGAGTCTCGTTTGAATGTTGAAACTTGTTTGGAAGGTCCCATATTTCTTGCAGACAGTTTAATGAAAACAGAGTGGTCTTTACAGCTTAGTATCACCAATGTATCGTATATTCTTAGTCTTGTTTATTCTTTGAAAAGAGCAGATGAAGATGATGGACCGAACTTTATCCGTATGTGTTTCAGGATTTCACTGAACAATATCCCAGAGGCTTCATCACATGGGACATTCGTAAAGAATGCAAGACGTGAGTTGGTGCTAGTGCAAGACCTGGGAACACTAACACCAGATTTCTTGACCAAAGGGCCACTGTGGACTATTTGTTGTAGCATGTGGATGTGGATGGAAGGTCCCATAGTCATTGCAGGAGAATGTAGAGCACGGACGAAGATTACAACAACAAAATTATCAAAATGCTGGGAAGTTTTTGTGGCTTGGTGAAAATAATCCTGCCACCAAGTGGGTAGTAGACGAAAACATTAATTTAAATGTAAACTCTACACATGGAAACTTGTTTCCAGTGTCCCTTAAGTTGAAAATTGTGGTAAACAACAATGAATTAAACGTCACGATGATAAATGCTTCTGGTAGAATGGTGTTTCTACGTACAAAGGAGTCCATTAAAGATAATAAAGGTAATTTAGCGTGTTCAACAGATAACACATTTATTTTTGGGGCGGAAGGAGAAAAAGTGAACTTTCATTAAACCTGTTGAAATACGCTTCTACCAAAGAGATGCAAATTTTGTGAAATATTTTTTCCAAATGAAATAGAAAGTTCAGAAATTGAGAAATATTCTGATGAATTAATTAGTGTACCATCCATATCCTACGCACACAGATATTCTGAATTAAAATGTTCGAGTTCGCAAACTTCTGATCTTTTACATTGCAAAAATGTGACTACACAAACAGAAAAATTTCTTTCTGGCCTGAGCTTTGGTATACAAACTTCACAATCTGATCACTGCAAAAGTTTAAGGTATCCAGACTACGAATACTGTGTTTGAGGAAAATAGAGCAATGCAAACTTCAAATAGCTACACAAGCATCAGAAACGAGACATGTCAGCGTACAGTTAGGACAGATGAAGCAGATCACACTTGCATCAACAGAAATAACAGAAGATATTACGAATACTCGGCACAGTGTTCTGGACCTCAGTCCAACTTCCATTGCTTTGGTCCGTGTATACCTGATAAGATGCTGCATTACTTTTCTGCTACATATACAAGAATATTGAACTGAAAATATGGGTCAAATTTATTTCTTACCAAGCAAGTGAAGTGTTTTCTTCTAACACATGGACAAAAGTTATGGTACAAAATCCTGAACTAGCTGCTGAGATGCTGCATTATTTTCTTCAGTACAAGAATATGCATCTCAAAATGACAGCCCAAGAATTTATTTCTTAACATGCAAAGTATTTTCCAGACACACAGACAAAATTTACTATATAATTGAACTAATTGCTAAGATGCTGCATTACTTTTCTGCTACATATACAAGAATATTGAAAAAATGTGGTTCCAAGAATTTATTTCTTACCAAGCAAGTGAAGTGTTTTCTTCTAACACATGGACAAAAGTTATGGTACGAAATCCTGAACTAGCTGCTGAGATGCTGCATTATTTTTCTTCAGTACAAACTCTCAAAATGACAGCCCAAGAATTTATTTCTTAACATGCAAAATTTTCTTCTGACACATGGGCAAAATTTATGATATATAATCCTGAACTAATTGCTAAGATGCTGCATTACTTTTCTGCTACATATACAAGAATATTGAACTGAAAATGTGGGTCCAAGAATTTATTTCTTACCAAGCAAGTGAAGTGTTTTCTTCTAACACATGGACAAAAGTTATGGTACAAAAATCCTGAACTAGCTGCTGAGATGCTGCATTATTTTTCTTCAGTACAAGAATATGGATCTCAAAATGACAGCCCCAGAATTTATTTCTTAACATGCAAAGTATTTTCTTCTGACACATGGACAAAATTTATGATATATAATCCTGAACTAATTGCTAAGATGCTGCATTACTTTTCTGCTACATATACAAGAATATTGAACTGAAAATGTGGGTCCAAGAATTTATTTCTTACCAAGCAAGTGAGTTTTCTTCTAACACATGAACAAAAGTTATGGTACAAAAATCCTGAACTAGCTGCTGAGATGCTGCACTATTTTCTTCAGTACAAGAATATGGATCTCAAAATGACAGCCCAAGAATTTATTTCTTAACATGCAAAAAGTATTTTCTTCTGACACATGGACAAAATTTATGATATATAATCTGAACTAATTGCTAAGATGCTGCATTACTTTTCTGCTACATATACAAGAATATTGATCTGAAAATGAGTGCCAAAATTTATTTCTTCACATGCAAGTGAAGTGTTTTCTTCTGACACAGGGACAAAAGTATGGTACAAAATCCTGAACTAGCTGCTGAGATGCTGCATTATTTTTTCTTCAGTACAAGAATATGGATCTCAAAATGACAGCCCAAGAATTTATTTCTTAACATGCAAAAGTATTTTCTTCAGACACATGGACAAAATTTATGATATAAAATCTTGAACTAGCTGCTGAAATGCTGTGATTATTTTTTTACTTCAGTACAAGAATATTGAGCTGAAAATGAGTGACCAAGAATTTATTTCTTCATGCAAAGTGCACATGGACAAAATGAAGTATTTTCTTGCTGCAGACACATGGACAAAATTTGTGATATGTAATCCTGAACTAATTGCTAAGATGCCTGTGCATTACTTTTCTACACCGTATAAAAGAATATTGAGATGAAAATGAGTGTCCACAAAATTCTATTTCTTCACATGCAAAATGAAGTATTTTCTTCTGACAGGTGGTACAAAATCTGAACTAGCTGCTGAGGGACTGCAGTACTTTTCTTCATTAAGTCCATAGTTAGTGTTATGGATCTGGATAGCGTCAGTTGTCTATAAATGTTTGCCAATGTAATGTATACAGTTTGGAACTTGATAAGTGAACCAAAATGTTTTCGTATTCTTTGCTGGGAATGGAAGTATTAAACCTCAGTTGGAAAATATTCTTTTGGGATTGAAAATGATGTGAATGCTGAAGATTTATCTTTCAGGTGTTTTTGTTGCAAGGTTGTCCTCCATCATAGATTTAGGTGAATACCTCATTCATAAAAAATATTACTTAAAATGAAAATTAGTGGAGTAAGTATTGAAGAACCTGTTTATTAATATCGAGAGATTGATATGCCTGCTAATTTCAACAGAAAGAAACGCTGTAAATTTTTGAAATAGGTTTAATTTTTTATATTGTTGTTATTGTATAAAATTATTCATTTTTGAATATGGCAATAGTAATTTCATTTTTGAAACATTTTAAAGCTATTTGTTGTCATTGCTAAGAACAAGAGGATTTTTCAATTTTTGAAATATCGTTAATAAACATTTAGTTCAGAATGACATGATTTTCCTTTTTAGTTAATTGTTAAAAATGTTTGTTAAAAGGTTTTTTATCATTTAAAAAATATTATCATATTACAAGTTCTTCTGATCGTATGCATGCTACTATAAACAAATATTAACTTTGTTATTACAAGTTTCTATGAAACCGTACTAACTGTAATAGTTTCTGTAATGTATAGTATGGAACCTTAACTAACTGTAATATATACTAACTGTAATGTTAATATTAACTTAACTAAACGTAATAGTTTCTGTAATGTATACGATGGAACTTAACTAACTGTAATAGTTGCTGTAACTTATCAAAAGACGTTAGTTAACTGCAATGATACAGTTTGCTTATCCTCAATTTTTAATTTGTTGAGATAGAAAATTGCTCAAAAATTAAAAACAGTTTGAAAACATCATTAGAATTGCTTAAAAATATGGTTTAAATGTGAAATTCAGTTATATCAGTAGAAAAATTATCAACTTATTATTAATTTGGCATGATTTAATGCTTAACATAGTATGATTTGCTAATTATTTAGTAGTAATGTTTTGATATAAGGTGATAGAAAACCTATCAAATAAAAATAAAAATTTCAGCAATATACCTATTTAAACAATATTGAATCACTAAAAAATTTCAGTTTATCATAGGCGAACATATTTTATCATTTATTCATATATACAAGTGGAATTTAAATAACAGTTATTGTTAAATTATCTTTCCTCTATATAATCGATCCTAGAGAAGAATGTTAAGTATAGTCAAATTTCTGGAGAAAATTAAATATCACACGTTTTCTTGGACTTGGTCTAGATGTTGCTGTCGACCAAGTGGGATAAGAAACAACAAAAAAAAAAAAACGATGAGATCTCCCGTGTAGTTCATATGTTTATCTAATCGAACATGCCACTGTCATAATCTGCAATTTTGAGGTTGTACCATATTCTCAGAACAACGTTTCTTGCAGCTGGTTTTCAACTAAAATTTTGACAAGCCTATCAGTTGCACCTGTCGATGCAGCTTCTTCTTTCTGCGAATTTGCATACAATAAATGATTACTTTTGGGGATGAGCTACTTCTTTGGCAGAATGGATAGTTGAACTTATTGAATGCATTTTGACTCCTTTCCAACAATGAGAATGGGATGTAATCCTAAGTTTAACAGTAAATAGTGGTCGTTTTGATGGATTCTGTCACTCCTGCTATTTTATCAAAATTGTTTACGAATATCATGTTTATTTTATTTTTTTTATCATATGTGAACATGATGTTGTCCTAGTTAGGGGTCCGTGACATTATCCGAAAATGAGGGCCAAGCAAAAAAACTCCATCGCAAATTTTGGCTGAAAATGGTACTTTGGGGCCCTTAACTCTTGAAATGATTCACGAATAACGTAATAATTTTAAGGAATTTTCTCGAGAATTTGGCATTTGATTGAAGTGTTTTGTAGTATGGTTTTGAATCACTTTTCATGTTTTGGGTTGGGATTTTAAACATTTGTATTTCCAATGGCTATAAGTACTCGTAGTGCGTTGTGATCAATTCCTTCTTTTTGAAGTTTCATATTTATCACTTTTGACATTTTCCCGTTAGCCTTTTAGAGCTGTATAGTGCTTTCTTATTATATTTGGAATACTTCTTTCTTCATTTATGCCTAGAATTTTCATTTTCATAAATTCCATTCGCTATTGAATGAGATAACGTTTCTTGTAGAATTTGGAAACTTCATTTTTCATTTACGACTTTTTTAAAACTTCGATTATTCTTTTGGCTATTTATAACGTTTCTTGTAGAATTGGATCTTCATTCTTCATTTACGACTACATTTATCTTACTTTTAAATATTCTTTTAGAGATTCTTAAACAATTCATTCTTCATGAAGTTCTTGATCTATTCAACATTGCTATATCGATGTGGCTATTGAATTTGGCCATTCTTGTAGTATTCAAATCAGTTGCTTCATATACCTCTTGCATTATTAAACATTGGTATATTCCTGAGTTTATTTATCCGTTCTCGAATGTTCACACATGATAAGTTGAAATTTGCCGAGAAGATTTCAGCATTTTGATAATCTTGCTTTTGTATTATTTTTTTTATTTTTTATTTTTTACTTTTAAAGTGGATAATCATCATAGAAACTATTCTAACGATGTCTGGATGATACAGAACTGTAGATTATTTTTTCAATTCCTTCTATTAGCTCACACACTTTCTATATATATCTTGTTCAAATTTTCAATCGTTAAAAAACCTTTTTTTATTCATCCACTCAAGTTCAAATATTTTTTAACTTGTAGTGGATAACGCTTGATGTTAATACAGTTTTTTCATATATTAATTCCGTAATTAAATTTAATTAATTAATTTTAGTTTTTTTTAGATTCAAGTTACATATATCTACCAATAGATGGCGCCAGATAAACTTAAAAAATGAATGAAAATTATTTATTAAGGACTTTCTGCAGTATAGTGAAAAAAAAAAAATTGACTTTAAAAAAAAAAAAAATTCTTTTTTTTAATTACTTGTTTTAAAATTATGTCATATTATGAACGGTAGATGGCGCAATATCTGACGTCAGTGCACAACAGTCAACGAGAACGGATTCTCTCAAAACGCACCCAAAATAAAATTCCTTTTTTTGTTATTAAGTCTTTTATTTATATGCAAAAGAAAAAAAGACGACAGAACATAACATAATGTTGAGGGAGAGATAAAAAAATATTTTTGATATGAGAAAGAGATAAAAATATTTTTGATAAATTCTGAAATTGCCATGACGAAACGTCTGATATTATTGGTGTCTGATAAGGATTCATTGGCAGAACGAAACCAGCTGCGAGTTGGAATGAAGTTAATTCTTTAAAATCAAGAATGCGCTATTTAATAATTTTCGTATTATGTATCATTTGATACTGAATTTCAAACAATATTTAAGTAACTTAATTATTCTATACAATTTCGACAAAAAATGAAGAATTATTATTTATGTAGTGAAAATTATGGCAGGTTAATATTAATTAGTTTTAATATACAGGGTGATTATAATTAATATAAAATGCTGTACAAAAGAACAACTCATCACAATGAGTTCAAATTTGAACTGAAGATACTTGAAGAAGGGGGAAGCAATATGGCATTAAAAAAAGTTCAATCGATTTTCCTATCCAATTTGGCATGACCTTGCTGTTGTGGATGGGCTTTCCACTAACAGTGTCACAACTGTTGAATGACTTGGAAGTCATTTACTCCGTCAAAAAACCAAAACAATCAAAAACATTGAACGCTATAATTGGTTTAATGTGCAACTCATGTCAAATACTTGTAATTTTGATTCAAAATATCACTGACAGTTACTTTCTTTATGCCGCTTACAGCGCCATCTATTAATACACTTTGGAACTTTTTTGATGCCGTACCGTTTCCCCCTTCTTCAAGTACCTTCAGTTCAAATTTGAACTCATTGTGAAGGGTGGTTCTTTTTTTTACAGCATTTTGCAAGTGGAAATTTATTTATAATCACCATGTATTTAAGTTAATATATTATATTTATAATATTAATAATTTTAATACTATAACTTTTATAATTTATTAATTTTTATATATAATTTTTATTTTAGTATTATTCATCAAATGAAGAATTATTATTTATGTGGTTAAAGTTAATGCAGGTTAATATTAATTAATTTTGATATATTTAATTTTAAAAAGTTAATATATTATATTTATAATATTAAAAATTTTAATGTCATAAATAATAATATAACATTTTTATAATTTATTAACTTTTATTTTAATATTATTCGTCAAATGAAGAATTATTATTTTTTGTAGTGAAAGTTATTGCAAGTTAATATTTATTAATTTTAACATATTTATTTTAAAAGTTAATATACTATATTTATAATATTATTAATTTTAATGTTATAAATAATAATATAACATTTTTATAATTTATTAATTTTTACATATAATTATTATTTTAATATTAATCGTCAAATGAAGAACTATTATTTATATAGTGAAAGTTATTGCAGGTTAATTTTAATTAATTTTAATATATTTAATTAAAAAAATATATTATATTTATAATATTAATAATTTTATATTATATATAAATATTAATAATTTTAATATTATATATGATAATATTAATAATTTTAATATTATATATATAATATTAAATTTTTATATATAATTTTTATTTTA
Organism: Caerostris extrusa; assembly: GCA_021605095.1. Taxonomy (NCBI): domain Eukaryota; kingdom Metazoa; phylum Arthropoda; class Arachnida; order Araneae; family Araneidae; genus Caerostris; species Caerostris extrusa. Next base: position 87,566 of record BPLR01012955.1, on the reverse strand, counting down.
ATATTATAATTTTCATATTTTTAATGCTAATATATTTTTAATGATTATATATTTTTATAGTTAATAAGTTATATTTAATTAAAAAAATTTCATAAAATTTAAGTAAGTACTTAGATTTCCAGTGAAAAAAATTGCAGGGACATTGTTATTGACACTTATATTCTTAGTTTGCATTAATCCAAAATACTATAATAAAATGTTTTTATAATGATCATCATCATCAATAGCACGACAGCCCAGAGTGGACCAACGCTTTCCTTTGAAGAGATTTCCATGCATTCCTCTGGGTGACAAGGGTCCTCCAATTCTTAAGCTTTAGTACAGCAAAGTCGCTTTCAACTGTGTCTATCCATCGCAATTTGGGTCGTCCTATTCTTCTTTGTCCCTATGACTTTGCCAAAACAAGCCTTTTACCGGGTTTTAAACCTTTCATTCTAAATACATGAGCAACCTTGTTTAATCTATTGATCTTAATAAATTTCATAATATCTGAGTCTTTATAGTCTTTATAAATTTCTGCGTTGTACCGACTTCTCCAATAATCAGTTTCCTTACACCTTCAAGAATAGCCCTTAAAATCTTCCACTCAAATATACACAAATGGGCCTCATCAGATCTTGATAAAGTCCAAATTTCAGAGCCCTACACCAAAATACTGTCTAATAAGGGTTTTATATGACAAGAATTCAGTTTTTCTATTTATGAACTGCTATTTAAACAGATTTCTTAACCCAAAAGGCCTTATTGGCAGACACAATTCTGTTTTTTAATGATAAAATTTTTTTTAATAAAGATAATAGAGTCAGATAATGTTCTGCTATTTAATTTGACATGTAATGACGCATGCAACTGGAAAAACAACGGCGAAATGTGTTCAAGCATACATCCGAGATTTAGACGATGTTTGTTTGTTTTATATGTTTAAATGATTTATGAGTGAAGTTTGAAAAAAAGTTGCAAGACAGCAAAAAAGTAAACACGAATTATTTTAAATAAACAACCACTTAGATTCTAAGCATTGCTATAAACAAGAGATAAGATCGTGAAAGCATATCGAATCAGCTGTTTACAATTTGTAAAATTAAAACACTTCCTTTTAAAGAAGGAATGGCCAGACTTCTTAAGATCAAAAGACGTTTTTTAATTTTATGAGTGATATTACACTGATCAGATAATTTTTGAATATTTAATTTGAATTTTGTAGCAGTGAAGCCTAAATTTGATTCTAAATTAGGCTTCGATTAAATGATATTGTTGATTGAAAAACTGTTTTCATATTTCAACTATTTTGACCTGAAGACATTCTCCACTAGAACAGGGCATCCTGGTGGTTAATTGGCTATCGCTCTGGTCTTTGGTACCAGAAGCTTCAGGCTTGAATACTGGTGGTTGCATGGATGCTTGTTAGTGGTTCGAATCCAAGTTAAACTGTAGGTTCCGGTCTAATTAGTCCAAAGTGTGCACAAAATGACCGTAGAGTGACAAACCAAACGAAACCACTAGAATAGGAGATGTGTAGCAGATTCAGCTTTGCCTAGGTTGCAACACGAGGAATGTTACAATTTATCCATATTTTGCCACCACAACTTGGGAAAGAATCATTCAATGTTTGCATCGGTGGCTTTTCACATCCTTCTCCTTGAGTTCAACACAAAGATTCTACAGCATACAGAATTATGGAAAACTTTCATTTTGGAATTTTTAATGTTCAACCACTTAGATTCTAAGCATCTTTTTTCTCAGGTTCTGGCTCTATCTAGTTCTCTCTAGCTTCTTTAGTTTTTAAACCCTCTATCTGATCATTTCCGTGATGGCAACTCATCTAAAACATGGTTTAACTTTATTCAAAATATCCCTGATCATCCCAGGTTTAAAGTAGTTGCCCGTTTCAGACTCCTGACGGGCCATGATTGTTTGGCCAATCACTTTTTATGAATGAGGATATTTAAAACTCAAAATGCATGCTCTGCAATGTGGGAGAGGACATGGATTCATCCCACCTTCCTGTGGAATCTGCACTTGGTTCCTCTACTGTGTATTGTCGTTACTAGGAGGCTAGGGTACTTATGGGATAAGCATGTCACTATGTGATTTCCTTCCTTTCACGTTGTTGTTATTTTTGTATTTCTTGTGTTCTTTTTATTATATTGCTTATTGTAACTGTCATTGGAAACAAAAAAAAAGTTTTGAAACCCAATAAAATGAGAACAAATGGACATCTCAGTGCAAAAACCACTTTTTTTTCTATTCTAGAAGTACATCTTGGTGCATCATCCTTTTGATTTTTTCAATAAATATGGTTTAGAAGAAAACGCCTTCACTCAGAAAAGATGCACTTGAAAAGATTTTCACGATATTCAATGACAACAGATGCTTTGCTTATGGGGTAAGGTTTTCCAAAGTGAAAAAAAAAAGGTGAACAACAAGAACATTCAGTCACTCACAGATGCACTATCAGGACGCAGTACATGCCGGAAAAATTAAGAAACGTCCACGTAAGCTAGTCCAATGACATTTTATGTAACCCTAAATACCAAAGATTTCGTGACATACTTACAAGCAGAGGGAAACAGGGTACTCACCGAGGACGAGGCTGCAGAAGAGCAGGGGCACGATGATCATGAGGAAGGCCCTCAGCACCAGCTGCCCCGGGAATCCGATGAGGTAGATGGTGTAGTTGGACAGCTTCTGGGACTGCAGGAACAGCCCCAGCACGTAGCCCACCACCGTCGTCGCCAGGAGAAGGAGCAGGAAGCCATTCTTCCGCAGCCACTGGGAGCACCCACAGGTGGTGGTCTCATCTTTTCTCGGTTTCTCACGAGATTTCGCGCGATTGGGCTCTTCCACTGCTTCCACCGCCATGCGACAAATTCGAGGCTGAAGTTCGTCTGTCATGCAGCGGTATACAGTTAAGGGCCAGTGGGGGTCACGTGATATCCGTCCGCAATCTGACACCAGACGATTTTCGGAGAGAACATTTGTGTCCTCCGCTTACAACTTCTTTATTTTCCCTCCAAGTCTCAAACGATTTTTCTTTTTATTATTTTTTGTTCTTTTTCAAATCTCTGATATGAAGTGGAGTGATAGAGATCGTCTTCCGCGGATTCGAACGCCCACGCAATTCGAACGTTTTCGTTCTTTTTTTTTTTACACCGAGTATATATATTATTGCCGTTCCGAATGGCGGGAAGTTTTCCGCGCTGAGCCCAGATGGGTACTTAAGCCATGAATGGAATGAAGCGCTTGGGATTTTTCTTTTCTTTTTCTTTTTTATTATTTATTTGTTTCTCAGAAATAAATCTTCGGTATCTGTGTCAGTATCTTAAGAGGCCGAGAACAGAGAGCTCATTTCTTTCCCTTTTTTTTTTTTTTTTTTTTTTAATAAACAGCGAGGCTAATTGAAGGCGAGCTAATCTTAAAGAGGAGTGATTATGAAAGAGTTAGGAACTATCGGGCAGATAATGATAAAAAATGAATAAAAAAAATGAAAAACATTATATAAATGAATGAAAAATATTTTTTTTTTTTTTTGGTCAGTGTTATGTCGCCAACATACTCTCTTTTTTAAAGATTACTTAGTTTAGTAAATAAGTGTCACTTTTAATACGTTTCTCATCACTGGTTCATAAAGTAGCGTGTTTTGTTCTAACTGGCAGGTTTCCAACAATTTTTTTTTTTAAATAATTTTCTGTCCTTGTAATAAATTGCTTTAAAAATCAGAAAGGGTTATTGACATCTTAGTAGTTGTGGGTATAATTTTTATATCAACTTCGTACAAATAATAAATAAATAAATACTAGCAAAATTTAGAAATTAAAGTTCTTAAATGTTCTGCATATATTTATATATCCTAAAAGATACAAGTTTCAGAGCATTTTGTACTTGTTTAGAGTAGTTTCTCTCCAAGTCTTTCCCAGCTCTCTGACCTTTGGTATCACAGGCTTCGTGTTCGAATCCTGGCGGTAGCATGGATGTTTGTGAGTGGTTCGGAATCCACTTTAAACTGTGGGTCCTGGTCTGTTTAGGCCCCGTGTACATAATATGACCGTAGAGCGACAAAAACCAAATCGCGTCTTTCCTGTAAAATTTAGGTTTGGTTTTATTTATCGCTCTACTGTCATTTTTTTTTTTTTTCTGCACACTTTAGGCTAATTAGAACGGGAGCTACAGTTTAACGTGTATTCCGAACCACTAACAAACATCCATGTCACTACCAGAATTCCAGGTACCTGAGATGTGGTACCAAATGTCAGAGCGCTAGCCAATTGGCCATCAGGCTGCTGCACTTGTTTAGAGTAATTTTCTCCGTGTCTTTCCTGTCAAATTTAGGTTTGGTTTCGTTTGTCTCTCTACGATCATTTTTGCATACTTTAGGCTAATTAGAGCGGGACCTACAATTTAATATGGATTTCGAATCACTAACTTAAAGAGAACTGATAAACTAAACTAATCTTAAAAGAGAAGGGATTATGAAAGAGTTAGGAATTATCGGACAGATAATGATGAAAAAATGAAGGGGAATGATGGCAAAAATATAAAGATTTTTTTCTCTCAGTGTTATGTCGTTGGCCATCTTCAATTCTTTTTTTAAAGATTATTTTAGTTTTTTAAATGTGTCACTTTTAATAGGTTTCTTATCACTGGTTCATAAAGTAACGTGTTTTGTTCTAGCTGGCACTTTTCCAACAATTTTTTTTTCGTAATTTTCTGTCCTTGTTGGTCATCTTTTTTTGTAACAAATTGCTTTAAAAATCAGGAAGGGTATTGACATCTTTGTGGTTGTGGGTATAATATTTATGTATCTAATTCATACTAAAAAAAAAAAAAAAAAAAAAAAAAAAAATACTAGCAAAATTTAGAAATCAAAGTTCTTAAATGTTCTGCATATTTTTATATATCCTGAAAAATACTGAACATTTTGTACTTGTTTAGAGTAGTTTCTCTGCGCGTCTTTCCTGGCGGCCCGGTGGCCAAGTGGTTAGCCCTCTGGCCCTTGGCATCCCAAATAATTTTAATATTTCCACTGAACTGATTATTAAGCAAATTAAAATCTAAACGATTTTTAATTTGCTTAATTAAAAATTGCTTAATAATAATAATTTTAATTTGGTTTAGAGTTGACCTTGATCGATCTTCGACTAATTCCGCTTTCACAATATCTTGATTTCATTACATTCAACATTAATAATCGGTATAATAGTTTTTACCTTAATTTATTTCCAATAAAGAATCAAAATTTCTTTCATTTTCTTTTATCATAATTAACCTATGTAACCACGCTTCCTAATAAGCACAGGCAGGAGCGCCTCTTGTGACGTTCAAGAGAAATGGTCAGTTGCCCTACAGACTCTCACCCGGAGAGAAAATATATTTCTGAGTATCTGGTTTTCGGCTTAGAAGTAAAATCTTTCCAAGAATCTATGATTACATAGTGTTAAATAAAGTATGTCTCTAATTATATGTGTGTGGTGTTTGCACGCGTATAAATAAAGCTGTGAGTTTTCCCACTTGTGCCTCAAGTATCTCAACCAACAATACCCAGTTACAATCGAGCTGCCCAACATGAACATTACAACTATTATTTACTTGGTTCCATTTTCCCTTTTAAAAATTTACTCCATTTTTTTCACTGTTCCCTCCGCAAGCAATTTTATGCACGGGATTTCTTCAATGCATTTTAATCTAATAAATGGGTAACCTTTTGCATAACTGATTTGCCAAAATTCGCGATATTTTGCATATTTTTTACCCTAGCGTATGAAATACAGTGGATAAAAAAAGTATTGGCAATTGCCTATAAATGATCATATTTGCTAACAAGAGTATGTTTACAAATTTTATTTTAACATAGCGATTACAGAAGGAGAAAAGACAAACAAATATAACGAAATTTTCATTTAAATATTTTTTTAGTCAAAATCTACGAGAAAATCCAAAATTTACATGATAAAAAAGTATTGGCAAAATTATGAGCGAAAACAAAATCAGTGTATGTTTAATACTTTGTATGCATACCTTCTGCATCTATAACAGCTTGTAATCTATTTCTCATAGAGGAAACTAAGGTCTTTGTTGTACTGTTGGGAATTTTGTGCCACTCTTTGCAAGAGTAAACGTTTGAGGTCGTCTTTACTTGAAATTTTATGTTTCTTGATTTCTAGATCCAGCAGGTGCCATAAATTTTCAATTGGATTGATGTCAGGCAATTGAGGTGGGGTTTTTAATTGGCGAGGAGCATTGTAGAGTAGCCATTCACGGGTGAGATCTGCTGTATGCTTGGGTCATTGTCTTGTTGAAAAACGAATGATGTTCCCAAGCCAAGATTTTGGGCACCGATTTTTTTAAGTTATGGCGCAAAATGTCAATGTATATACGTGCTGTCATAATACCATCAATAAAATGCAGGTTGCCAATTCCCTTAGCTGCCATACAGCCCCAAACTAAGAAGCTGCCTCCACCATGTTTTACAGTAGCAGTTAAATGTTGCTTTTCCAATTCACTATTTGGCCTCCTCCACACATATCGTCGTCCATCACTGCCGAAAATGTTAAACTTTGATTCGTCGGAAAAAATAACTGTGTTCCAAAACTCTTCAGATAAATCAACGTGGGATTTTTGCGAAATCTAACCTCTTTCTCCTATTTATTTTCGAGATGAATGGTTTCTTTCTAGCTGCCCTTCCATAATAACTTGTCTCGTAAAACATTCCGTACAGTCTGTACGCTGAAAGTCTTTTGCGAAGTGAAAGCAACATCTCTAGCTATCTGGGGTGCACTTATTTTAGGGTTTTTCTTAACCTTGTTAATAATGACACGTTCTTCTCTTGTAGAAAATATTCAAGGTCCTCCACTTCTAGTCTTATTTTCCGTTGATCCTGTTTCCTTTGAACTTTTACAACACTTCTGACAGTATATAAACCTATATTGAACTGCACTCCTGTAGCACGACAAGTTAAACCTTTATTTCTGAGCCTAATAATCGTGTTTTTAACACTAACGTCCAACTCCTTCGATTTCGAAGTCATTTTACTGCAGTAATCGCAAAATAATGCATAGACACTTTTGGAGTAGTTTTGCAGACTTTATACCGATAGAGTTTCTTATCAGTCGAAACACGTGACTTCAATGTAACAAAATTTGCATAGCAGTTAAAACTTTGCCAATACTTTTTTGACATGCAAATTTTCGTTTTTGAAAGAAAAAATCGTAGAAAATGCAAATTAAAATAAAATTTTTACTATTTTTATATATCTAAGATGTCTTGTATTTAATTACGACAACTAAAATTGCATAACATTTTATTTATTTGTCAATATGAATAAATTAGGGGCAATTGCCAATACTTTTTTTACCCACAAGTCTAAAAGGGTACGACCAACCAATAAATCATCAGGATGAGCCGAATCTGGAACAATTAAAAACAGAAATATCTTTTCCCGTTACTTCATCTATTTGATAATCCACGACTGTTTACAAAATTGGTCACATATGATTTCGGAAGGAATACAGATCTTTTTTTGAAAGGCGTCATATTAATTCCCAGACTTTTCGCGTGCGATTCTTTCAATAAACAGGAAGATACACCAGTACCCAGAAACAGCTGACAGTGCGCTTATGAATTATGGCATTTCTTAAATACTTGACAGCGGATACGAAAAAATCAAGATTGCATGCTCTTAAACTGGTTTCCTTTTTTCAACTCCTGCTATTAGTTCACACTCTCCCTATATATATCTTGTTCAAATTTTCAATCGTTCATAAAATACTTTTTATTCATCCACTCAACTTCAAATACATTTTTTTGAACTTGTAGTGGATGACACTTGATGTTAATACAGTTTTTTCAAATATTAATTCATTCATTAAATTTAATTCATTAATTTTAGTTTTTTATTTGGATTTAAGTTGCATGTATCTACCAATAGATGGCGCCAGATAAACTTAAAAAAATGAATGAAAATTATTTATAAAGGACTTTCTGCAATATAGAGAAAAAAAGTAGGAATTGACTTAATTTTTTTTTTTATGTTACTTGTTATTCTTTGAGAACAATTTTTTTGTATATCCCTTTAAACTATATAAAATACAAGGATATGGGTAATATTTTGAAATATGACCAAAAAGTTTACATATAAAAACATTTGGGTTTACCCTTTTTATGGCGGATGGTTGAACTAAATAATCTTATAGCAATAATTATATTTAGAAGAATTTTCTTTTTTCACTAGATTTGTGACTTACCATAGCGTTTCTGTTTTCAATTTATTATACTCTGATCTACTTGAGTTACTAAAATTCGACATTCGCGAATAATTTTTCGAATCATCGCAATGAATTTATTTCTTTTGTTTTCACTATTTATTTTAATTTCGTTATAATTAATTCTTTTAGAAAATTGAAATCATTAATTTAATCTCTTTAACCATTCGTTAAATTAATTACTTATTTCGAAAACGATATCTGTCCATGTATTTTTCGAATCCCTAATAAGATTAACAAATTTCTGGCGAAATTTTTCTGAAGTTTTCCTAACAAAAATTCTTAGCAAATTCGCATTCACTAGTTTCTTTTTCAAATTATCTGGCTATTAATTGGGTATTTTCGAATAGTAATAATCCTAACAAGTGAAATACAAAATTGTCTTCTTTTTAAACCAATTCGTTTTGCCTGCCGTTCAAATAAAATAAAAAAGAAAGATATCTCACTGTCTTTTAGATTAAAATTTTTGTAAGAGATTTCCGGTGCGTTAAATTACTTTCAGTCGGCATTTAGATCATAATTTTATTTCCGTTTTGAAACTTTAAGTTTTCCAATTCAAAAGTTCTTTACTTTTCTCGTTCATCAATTTCTATCTGTTTCTGCTTTTACATTTCTTCAATTTCTATCTAACTCAGCTATTACCGTTCTTCAATTTCTATCTGCCTCTGCTAATTTTCAAGCTTTTCATTTTCTTCTCCTTTAATACTTTCCTCAACTATTCTTTTGGAAACTTGCTTAACAAATACTTCATCATCATCATCTTCACTACTTGTTATTTTATTCGATTCCTTCTATTAGCTCACACTCTCCCTATATATATCTTGTTCAAATTCTCAATCGTTCATAAAATACTTTTTTATTCATCCACTCAAGTTCAAATACATTATTTTTTTGAACTTGTAGTGGATGACATTTGATGTTGATACAGTTTTTTTCAAATATTAATTCAGTAATTAAATTAAATTCATTAATTTGAGTTTTGTTTAGATTTAAGTTTCCTGTATCTACCAATAGATGGCACCAGATAAACTCAAAAAAAAATGAATGAAAATTATTTATAAAGGACTTTCTGCAATATAGTGAAAAAAAAAAAGTAGGAATTGACTTAATTTTTTTTTTTTTTTAATATTACTTTTTTTTGTTTTTATTAAGATACGCATTTTTGTCATTACTATTTTTAATTTCAGTACATGCTTATCATGCATAAAACAAGAGATGCCATTGCAAAACTAAAATGCAATTTTTTTTTTTTTCAAAATATAACTATACTCAAGCTATTATCCTTAAAATGTACTTTTTTTTTTCTGTAAGAAATTATTATAACTAAAAAGCACCATGCATAAACGTACTACTTCGGATTATCCATAAAACTATATTACAACTGAATTGACTGACTCTCGCAGGAATATGCTGTAGGCATTACCCCTGTTTGTATCCATATGCAGAAAATTGATTTTACATTTGAATCGAATTTGTAAAAAGCTGATGCTGGATATTGGAAAATGACAGTTGACGATAAAATTAATCGGATTCAGTAGCTTTATTAGTTTAGAATGAAATTTAATAGGTTGATAATTTGTAAAACTTTTCCGTTACAGAGTTCCCAAATTTGGTTGTAGCTGAATTATCACTAATGATAATGAAAAAAATCACTACAAAAGTTTAATTGCTACGAGCGATTGCTCACATAGTGCATGAGTAAGACTTCCCGCTAACGGAAATGAATTTTTGGACAGCCTATAAAATTTTTATTTAGTCACTTTTTTTATTTAGTTATTTAAATTTATGTTGCTTTGTTAAAATCACAGATAGTTAAAAAATATAATTAAATTAACAATTAACAAAATGAATCAAAGGAATTGTATTAGCGTAGCCTCTCTGATAGAAAGGTGGATCTCCATGGTCAGAATTATTTCATGAGCTGTGACATCCGTTTCATTTACTCTATAATTTCCGCAAAATATGAATTTATTGACAGCTACTGCTACATATTTACCCAAACAAGCGAGCTAACAAATAACTCAATGATAACTATCATCGATGGCCTTGACTGGTCAACGCCTTGTCTGCGGTTAAATATTTCCCTGTTTGCAATCATATTTAATGCTTTCTAACTACTGCATATCACGGACAGCTGGCGAAATTCGTAGTTACCGAAATGCTTTTATCCAGCTGCACAATCATGATCAGTACTTCAATAAAATTGAATAAATTGTAGCTTTCTTTGAGTTATGCAATGGCGTTAACTACTAATTGAGGCCAAATTCTGTTCCTAAAAAATGCATTCAAATAAATATACAATACTAAATAAACGAATTTCTTTTATTGTTTGAAAAGAGCACATAATTGAAAGTAAGATACAAAATAGAAATAAAATCACTACAAAATTTTACCAGAACTTACTGAATTCAGTTAGTCCATAAAAGTAAATAAAACAAAAATGAATCCAAATTAATTCATCTCATAATGTACTCTAAATAATTAGTACATACACATATATAAGTTAATTTTTTTTTTTTCTGTTTGCTTCAAAACATGGTGACACAAAGTGAAATTATGTTCATCAAAAACCTCCATAGTACACAGAACGGAGAAAAAGATTTAAAGTACACTGTTTAAACCACGGTGTTTGCATGCAAATATATATCCTAATTATATTTATTTATATGTTTATATAGTAGCCCCTTGTTATATCACACATTCAGATATTTTGCTGTGTTTCTTTCTTTGAAGAAAAAGTATCATAAAAAAAATAGAAATAAAAAATCAACATACAAGATGGTAAGACATCTCTATTTGTTATTTATACAATTAAAACTAAATAGAGGTATTGCTGAAATATCTATTTATGAATTAAATTCTTTTTAAAGTAAATACAGCATAATATATATATATATTTCTTTTTGCATAGTTTCTAAAGATATAGAGATTTGCTTGATATTTCAAAATAAAAGTCCTGTTTCGGAAATTCCTGTTAAAAAATTTATATCATGTTTCATTTTGACAGTCGTCGATTATAATGCTGTTTTCTGATAAGTGCGATAATAATGAGGGGTTACTGTATATACTCCTTTATATACATCTAGTAGCCTCTGAAATACAGAGGCGAACATGCGTTTGTTAAAAGCTTGCTAATATAGAACTGCGCAGCTGTATTTCTCAACTGCGCAGTGGATGGCCATTGGTTACGTTTAAGTTAACATTTCGCAGCACACGAATTGCACGCTGGCGTAGGATAGAAATAGAGCATGCCATCTTTGGTGAATGCCATCATGTCATCTTTGGCATCAATCGGTTGTACGAAAATATCTTTTACTCTATTTAGGGCATGTGCATACTTTAAGACCAAAGACCGAAAAAAAAAAAAAGATGTTAACTATTATAATTTATTTGTTAATAATATCTGCCATGTATCATGTTGATAAAATCTGTCAAGTATCATGTGAATAATATCTATCATGAATCATGTTAATGATATCTATGTTGATGACAGATTAATTTTATACTTGACTTTGAATTCCTTTAATTATTCTGTTTATATTTTTGATTATTCATCAAGTCAAGTACCAAATGGATTATTCATTAAAGTGATAAATATTTGATCGCATTAGTATTCATGATTGGAAAAGTTCGCTTGATTATGAAATTGCACATATTTGGATTGCACATTTTTGACCCATAAAAGTTTGATCAGGCTTGTGAACTTTTAAAAAAGTATAAATAATTGCTTATATCATCATAAAGTAATTAAAGCTGGTGTTTGGTTTCGACAATTTTTCTTCAAGCAATTGTTCTCGTTGGTTTGTATGTCGATGATTTCAAACTATATTTTTTTATTATTATTATTATTTTTTTTTTTTCAATGCAGCTGGCAAACAGACATGGACGTCTTTGGATGCCTATAAGGGCTGCACCGATGTTAATCACTTTGCATTACCCAGGGGGCGCGTATAACTTGATGGTAAGCCACGGAGTAACAATGCCCCCGCAACGCTTCTATTAGGACCGGGACATACGGCTAAAAGTGGATTCCGAACCACTACAACATCCATGGGCAAAGCCGGGATTTGAACCCGATACCTGTGGTACCGAACGCCAGAGCGCTACCCATTCGGCCATCAGGCCCCTCACAAACTATATTATTTGGTGGTGCATTTTTGAGATAAATGGCAAAAGTTTTGTCAAACAAATTTAGCGACCGTTTCCTTTTGAAAATCAGTAAAACTATCCTTGAAAAGAATTATCCTTTGAAACTAAAAAAAATAGAGGGCCACAGTTTGTGGTGTATCCCTAACCAACAAATATTCCATTCTCAAAAGGATATAAGATATGATAGATATTTGGATATCTCATCTGATTGGAATTTGCTAATAGACTGACTGTATTCCTTGCACTGGTAGGAATAAAAATAGCTTTATATAATAAAAGTCTATAAATAATCTTCTGCTTGATATAGAAATGATCTTATTTTATTTATTCACTTATAATTTTTTTTTTTTTTTTTTTTTGTTGTCCCAAGTTGGCGACATTGATTTGATGAATTTGGTAACATATTTGGGAAGAATAGTAAAACTTCTTAAATGTTGTTATGAAATAATTATTAAAAACTAAGAGACTTTTCTAAAAGTTTTTCATCATTTTGAAAAAAATTTATAACAGTAAGGGTTTTGATACATTTATCGAATTAAAACAATGAAAAAATATGTATCATAAATATTACAGTGCCATCAACAAAGGACGAATAAATGAATGAATGTAAGCATGAAATACTAGTTTTATACCCATATTCTTTTAGCTGCACGCGAATTTTTGTTCACCATTTTTGGCATGCTCTATCACTCTGTATTTGTATTTACATATATATCATTTATGCATAATATATAACTCATTTAGTGTACAGTACTACAATACATGTCTATATATTGTTCTTCAAATCACTACAATGTCATTATCATTTCTCATTCGATAAACTTGTTTACAAATACTGCATAGCACTACAAGCAAAAAGGCATTCAATAATTTTTGCGTCAGTTGATAATTTGTTATATACTCTAATTAATTCAATGTATTTCCACAAATTGCAGCTGACAACATGTACCTGAAAAACAGTGCCATTTTAACCACTGGGCATCGGCTTATATATTATTTCTTAATTTATAAAATTAATCAATTAATTTTAAATTGAGCTTATTTTTATTCTAGTGATTAGTGTAGGATATTATGTTGGGTTACGGAACTATGTGATATCTGTTCAAAATCTAATAAGCTGAGCTGGACTCGCTTTAACTTTGAGGATAGGCATAATAAATTCAAAGGGTGTAAAGACATTCCATTTTGCTTTAGACGAAGGAAAAGAGATGACAAACTTAGGATGCCAAATTGTGGATTGCTATAGATCTAAATCTAAATAAAAATTTTAATATTATCTTATAGACGACATTCATATAAAGTGAATTTCTTAAAAGAAAGACTGTAATTTAGCACAGTATAAACTAATCACTAATCTGAAACAACGTTTAAACAGACAGATGTCTTGGTCTTTTAACTTAATATTGCCTGATGCCCAAGCGTAATGTTAAGATGGCTCTGCAAAGATATAAAATTTATAGTAATTTAGAGGAAAATTTTTAAAAACCTTAATGATTTGCATGTTTGTTGTTCAAAATAAGTAAATTAAATAAAAAGAATCAATTAAAATAGAAAGTATTTCAAAAATAAAGAAGTATTTTTCATATATTTAATGAGAGGTACCCTTCCATTTCAGTATCACCTTTAACAACACATAAAATTTGTAATTGCTTATAAGTGCAATGCAGATATCAAAATATAACACCAACAAAGGCGAACAGCATTTAGTTTCTTCATAGAATTTTCCATGCAATTTTTTTTCACAACATTTTCTTCCAGCAAAGACATACTGTAGCACCTAAAAGCACTGATGCAGCCACTTGAAGTTAGCTGCTTGTAGGAGGAAAAAAAATATTTCTGTAGACAATTTGATTCTGTAATCACAAAAATATTCACACAGCGCCGATAAAATATCCCATTTGATTCCATGTTCTGTAGAGAGAGTTTTGTGTTTTTAACCAGTTTCTATGTCTTTGTGTGAAAGCAGCAATTCTATAGCAGTGTCTAGTTGCACGTATCAGTTGGCTGTCTAGGACGAGTTCTCGTACTGCATGCTACTATATATACGAAGCATATGCATGTGTATGTCCTAAGCATTATTCGACATGCTTTTGCAGCCTAAACTGGCGAGAATAGATGAGTGTTCCGTGCTAAGATAGTTCTAAAGTGGCAAGTTCTTTGACACTCTGTCTTGATTGATTCTTTACAAATCAAATTCTTGAACAAACACAAATACGAAATCATTACCACAGTAGAATCCTAGACTAAAACCAAAAGGTATGAAGCCAAAACGAAAAAAGATATTTGATGCAAAGTTTTCATGTAATCTACACTCACATTCTTTTTTTTTTTTTTTTTTTTAAATTTTGCCAAACGAAGTGTTGAAAAAGTCATGGATTAACCACGTTTGGCTTAGCAAACAAAAGGAATCGTTCTAATCATGTTTCGAAAAGTTCTATAAAACGCAGCCGTCACTAATTTTTACCTTTTCAAATTCTCTGACCTGATTTTTCACTTTTATCATAAGTTAATTGTTTACTTTCTATAAATATCATCTTAAAACATTATTATCTATTTCCTAATTTTGAATAATGGTGTTCATATTTCAGAAAGATATTCAATTTTAAAAAGATAGTAATAATTATTTTATTAAAAGACAAGCCATCTGTTAAAGTGTTCTTGATAAAAACAATTATAAGGGATTTCTTATTAAACGAAATTAATAAATAATTAATATATGATACTAAACTTATAATATTGCTGATAATTATCACAAAAATTCTCCTCAATTGGAAAAAGGAATAACTAATTAATTATAAGAGAAAGAATTACAACTATAGAGTAAATAGTTGGTTTTGCTTTTAACGTTAACTTTTATCAGGCTATTCATTTACTGATACTAAATATTTAATGTCATACCTAGTATTAGTGGTAAATAATAGATTGGATTAGTTTTTTCAACTTAATACATTGTTCAGAAACATTTTTTACTTTTATCATTACGTCTATAAGTATTTTTGGCATTAAATTTGGCGGTAATTTTCTAAAGGAAGGCAGTAATAAAAGCAATGTTTCTGTCGATTTGCTTGAGCAGATCCTTATGTAGGTGAGCAAATGTCAGGTTGCTTTTATAAGTGCACAACTATTGCAACTCTGTAGAATCCAATTGAAAAAGAAAAGAGCATTTACAGGCAGGAAGTAATCCACGAACCATGTAACTGAGGAAGGAAAAGAAGAAGAAAAAAAAAAAAAAAAAATCACAACCACTCAATTCTTCTGAACTCTTCTTTGATTTAATAAATGTTTGTCGCTTTTTCTCTTGACGTCACAGACATGCCTTCGCTTCAATCGAAAAAAGAGAAAGACGAACAGGATGACGACAAATAAATAAATGCTGCGCGAAAAACGACGGGAATCATCATAGTTGGAAATGATTTATCTGCTTCTTCTGCTAAAAACAACTAGTCTCGAACTAGTTGGAACTGTGTTGAAATTTCATTTGGCGATTCTTTTACCATATGGCGACGCTTTTGGCTGGTTTTGTTGGATTCAGACGGGGATGTCGAATCTGTCGCCGCCAAAAAGGTGCTCGCTGCGGGGGTGTACGAGACCCGACCCCCTCATCCGGACTGCCGGACTGGAGGCCGGCGGTGGAGGCGGGGGCGGAAGGACGTCCGTGTCGATGTCAGGTGCCCGGATGGCTTCTAGTTCCAGAGGTTGGGCGATGCGCAGGGCCCTGGGCGGCAGGGGCGGCCTCCGGGCTGAGGGGGCTGGGTTGGGACATCAGCCCCTGGAGGCCTTTCTCAATGGTGTAGGCCTCCATGCCGTTGGCCCGCAGTCGCTTCTGGGCTTGCAGAGTGGCTCGCAAGGTTTTTTTTTCTGGAAAGAACGGCACAACATCAAGTTTGCTTACTGGAGCAAGTCGAACACAATCCTAAACTAATATCGATAATTATCATTAAGATAATTATCTAAGTAAATAATTAAGATAATTATCTATGTAGATAATTAAGATAATTATCTATGTAGATATTTAAAAGGTAATTATCTAAGTTAATTTTCTTTACTGAATATACAAGGGTGTTGGGAAATACAAGGGTGCAGGATGTGGTAGGGTTATAATGATCTAAGTTAAATAATTATCTAAGTAGATAATTAAGATAATTGTCTATGTAGATAATTATATTTTATTGAATATAATTAGGAAAGTTTCTAAAATAGGTTTATAAAAAATTACGAAAGTATTAATAGCATTTGTAATGTTTATGCAAAATGTCTCGATATCCATTTTAAATCAAATACAATACTTCTATGTTAACCACATCTCATTGCACAGATGATATTGCCTATTGATATAATAAGGATATTGCAATATCCGAATGTAATTATCCTTACTACATTATTGGAATATGCAATAAGGATATTGCCTCTGTGCAGAGGATATAGCCCACTGATATAATAAGGGTAGTGCAATATCCGAATGCAATCCTTATCCTTATTGCAATATTGGATTATGCAATAAGGATATTGCCTATTGATGCCTATACTCTGAATCTGGCATTTGTTTTAAATAATTTGGCAATGTCCCCAAGGAAACAGGAGCTTGCAATTAAGTCTTTTAAGTCTGTCAAATGTAGTAGCAAAATATTGAGTAGTAGGCATGGCTGGCATATTCCTTAAACATGAATTCATGGAGCAAACGTGTTGCTCAATGATATCCTCCAATCATCAAAATACTTTCGATAGATGAGAAATGTTCTCTCCACAATGTTCAACATGGAACAATGTTCTTTTCAGGAGTTTAATGAAGACCATGCATAACAGGGGCACAAAGTGCTCTAGGGTTCGATGAGATCACACTTTTTATTAATGGATTCATATATGTCCTTAATTCGAAAAGAGAGATAACTTTCTTGACTGTTTTAAAATTGCTATAAAGAGTAAATTTTATTTTATCTTATTCGTTATGTGGAAAATGCATCGTTATTCCATGTGGAAAAATGCACCAATTTTTAAAACTAAAGAAGCTTATTTAAACATGTATAAAATTAAATTTTTAAATGAATGTTTATTATAAATTTTTTTCAGCAATTTGTTCCTATTCCTTAACAATTGTTAAGTAATGTATAAACATGCATAAATAAAAGTGGCAATACAACATGAAAAAAAAAAAAAATGTTTGAAGTAACTTAAAGCATATTTTAAATATTTAACCATTATTTATTTAAGGATTAAATTTTTAAAACATACATACATATTTATTAGTAATTGTAAATAAAATTATACAAATAAAATTGAATCTTTTCAATTAGCGTTTCGAAACTAATTAATATTTTGTATTAATGAATATGAAAATGAAAAACGTAACATTTGAAATTAATGCGTATGATATGAATAAGTGTTTTTAAATATGATTAATATTTCTATTTATTAAAGCTGATGTTACAAATTCTCAATCGAAAGAAAGCTCATGTAATAAAAATGCAAAATTTAATGGTTTATGACAATGATCAATATTAGGTAATTGGTTTTATAATTTTGTATAAATGAATATTCAGTAAACTATCCCTATTTACAATAATTGTTAAATTTTTAATTATGCACTCGTAAAAATTTATTATTCAACAGAATTTCTTTTGATTTCTTTTCTAAATTATTTATCTTTTATCAATTTTAATTGAAAACATATTAATTTAGTTTATATGTGTAGAATAAATTGAGTTCTCCGCATCAAATTTTGTGCAATATTTTTTGTTAATTGAAAAATGATTATACGAATTTTAATATTTTTTATTGTTATAATAGTATTGTAAATTAAAAATATTAAAAAATTATATGAATTTCATCTTCTTTTCAATTAAATAATCATTAATTGTTAAATTGAGCTCACAAACATAAAATAAAAAATGTAATAATATATCAGTCTCATTTTCTTTTCCAGAGAATAAACATTAAAACTGTTTAAATATATAACATAAATAATGTTATATATTTAAACAGTTTTTAATGTTTATCATCTCTGGTGCATCTGTAAAGAACATATTATTTACTTAAATAATTTCTATAAGAAAGAAAAATAATATTAATTTATAAACTAAAATTACTATAAGAAATTATGTAATTTAAAATTAAATAATTTCTTAAAATAATAAAGAAAGGAAATTGTGTAATAATTCCACTAATGATGTCTATATGAATTTTTGTAACATACATTTTTGTATTTATTTTCATACTTTCATTTTGCGAGCTATAAACTTCGTTAAAAATGATGACAAAAATATTTTTGAATTTACAAAAGAAAATCTAAATTATAACATTTAATCAACCTTTTTAGATACAGATAGAATTTTCAAAAAAAAAAAAAAAAAAATTTTTTCAATTATAAAAAATACCATCAATGATTTGATACAATTCAAAACGGTTATTTTAAAAGAGAGTATGATTGTTTTTTCATTAAAAATTGAGCAAAAGAATAAATAATTTCAGATTTTAATACACTGTGATAATTATTTTATGATATTTTTCATGCATATTTTAATTTAAATTGTTAATTTTTCTAAAAATTATCAAAAAAAAATCTAATTTTGAAAGGATGATCCTTAATATATAGATGATGAGAGATGATATCTTTAATATAAATTTCAATTTCACTCAAATAGCACTTTTAACAGAAACATGCAACATGCAATGTATTTTTTTCAAACACAAGACATCATCTAAAATAAATCTGTTATCTTACAAAATACAGGCAACCCTGAATAGCACATCATGCATTTTACTCTAACAAGATTCGACAGAAATACTTCATCTATAATACTGCATTCCTTCAATAAATCCTCTTGAAATTATATCTGTGACAAACCAAATTATTTAGCAAACTGGCAGAAATGATAAAGCAAATTGTTTTATCTTAAAATGCATGTAATTTAAGTCACATGTTTATTTAAGTAATTAGAATCATTTTTTTAATTGAAGATGCTTCTGAAAATGTACAAAGCTATAAAAAAAAACTTCAAAGTGCTGAGAATTTATGAAATAAATCACGACAACGATTACAATTTATAAAGACATTCAGTCAAAACACAAGCATTTTAGAAAAAAAAATCTCCAAGAATTTTGATATTATACTGATGGTTATGATGATGATATTTCATCAAAAATAAATATTCTCCGGCCGTATTTGTTTGTGATATTGAAAAAGTATTACGTAATATAGATACTAAATAACATTTCTTTTTATAAATTTTCATTTTAATAAACATATTAATTGATCATGAAATAAAAGTAGTACATATATTTTTAATTCTTGAACTTAAACGTTTATATTTCAATGCCATTTTTGCTTCTTATAAAACAAAGAAGATGACGATTGTGCTATATGAAGGTTGCCTGTATTTGAACATCAATTTTTAATAAAAGAAGTTTTAATAACATGCTGTACAAAAAATTAAGCTATTAATGCAAACATGTCATTCATTTCAAACAAGTAATTAAAACCGTGCATATATAGAAATATAAATTCGTATTTGCCCAATTGATTACCAAAAATTCTGTTTTCAACCTGTCAAGACAGTGGCTATCAAGACATGAGGTTCAAGGGATCGTTTATACTTATACTAATTATTATAATCGTCACTACAATAATAACTAACTATATTAACTATTAAAATAACTTTATAAATTTATCGTTAAATACAAAATTATTAATTATTTTTTTAATAAAAATATACCTAAAATTGTTAGATCCAAAGCAACAGCTGATTTCACTGTTAAAATTACGGTTTAAATCAGCATGGGGAGTGATTTGTTAAAATGTTGGAGCAACAATATTTTCTCTTAACACAAGGGGTGGGGGGGACGTTTTAAGTAGTTACTGAACCACTGCTGGAGAAACAATGTTTTAAAATATAGGCATAAACACACAACAAAGAAATTAAAGATGATTCAATGCCCCAGTAACCAATAAATTTCGGTTTTAAAAAAAGTTAGTTATAAATAACGTTAGTTAGTTATAAAGAACATTCACTTTTTTTCATGGAATAAACACCAATTTTGTTTTGATTAATGAATGTTTCAACCTTGCATGGTTACTGGGGTATGAATTTCAATAGATTCATGCATAAGGGGAAAGGATTGGACAAATCCCGGTTGCACTTTCCCTGATTTCATGCTTGTTGGAACACTTAGAAGATTCAGGAAAAGGGAAATAAAACGGTCAATGTCGTTTCCAAAATGATTGAAATCTTAGTTTTAAGTATTATCAGCGTTTCTTCAACTCCAGTTCATCCATGGAAGGTTGAAACAGTCATATATGCATGTTATTTTAATAAATGAATTAAAAAAAAGAACCACGAAATCGCGAGTTGAATTAAGTGATTAAGTTTTTGGTATAAAATAAAATAGAAGAGTTACCCAACTCGTGCCCCAATAATTAAACCCTACCCTCTTGTGAGCCATGCATACTGTATATCTATATCGAGAGTCTTGCATTACACTAATATGTTCAGAACAGAACATCTACAGACAGGAATAGGAAATTAGGTCTTCTGATGGAAATGTTAGAGCAACTGTGTCATATTTGAATCATGTAACCCATAAAACTACCACGAGGTCACCTAACTATTCATGTAAGAGCGATCTACACATGCTATTGTAATCCCCATTGAGCTTTCTCGTTACTGAAGATAGTATCTTCAAGCAGTTAATTTGAATCTAAGAAAAGGAAATCATTTTGATCTAGCATATTACCTATATTTCATTATTGGGTAAAATGTTGGGTTCCATTAATGTTGTATTAGGTGCAGTTATTGATTTGATAAATCGTTCGTTTCAATTATTGTGACAGAGAGCCTACAATTATGTTTTGGTTGGAGTTTTCTCATTTCGTTTTCAATAGGGCAAGTAAAATTTCGACAGTTAACGTATAAAATTCTTCCAGAAGCCAATAATAACATTTATATAAGATACGGGGCCTGACAGGCCGAGTGTTTAGCGCTTCCATGGATGTTTGTAGTGATTAGAATCCACTTTAAACAGTAGGTCCTAGTCTAATATTATCGCTGTCTTGAAGTTTAATCAGTCTTCAGTCGTCGTGGTTTCTCGCTAAAAGTGAAGCTTTCTTATCCTTTTCCATGGAACAGCTGCCTGCGACTAAGTCTTTTGGACCTGGTGTAGGCTTTCCTGTACCAGGAGAATTAGTAACAAGAACAACTTAAGATACAAACCAATACTGGTACATTTAAAAGGTGCTAAGTATCATGAAAATATATCATAAAACTTTAGAAATTCATAGGCCATATTGATGGAAACACAAATACTTCATTCCTACTTGGAAAAATTGTAGGTGAGAAATTTGTAAGTTGCAGAAATTATGCAATCAGAAATTATTTGATGAAAAAAAGTTAATAATTTCCATTTTAAAAACTGCTCTTCTTATTAACATGTAACAAAAAATGAATTTTGCATAAAAGAATGCTTCAGCTTCCATATCACGTTCGAGTGTAATTCAAACCTACACATGAACCTTGAAGCTTGCTCTTGTAGGAGTCAGATCGTATTAAATCACATAAGAAATGATTTAAAGTCATACATACAAGAAATTGTATGTAATGAATTGTATGTATGTAAATTTCAAAAATGAAAGGTTGCTCGATAATTTCTTTACATATGTTGTCATTATTCTAGCATCATATTTCATTTTTAATAGAAATTTTTGTTGAAATAGAAATATGATGCTAGAATAATGACAACACATGTAAAGAAATTATAGAGCAACTTTCATTTTCTGAAATCATTAGGCATTTGAAATTCAACAAAAGAATTTTGTATTGTGAATTTGTTGAAGGATGAATTTTATATTATTGTTTTATAGTGTCATAAAATTCAGATTGTAAATGTACATTTTTCATAATTTCTTAATAATAAATAAATGTCCTAGTGCAAATCTAAGCACTTTGATTCATCTATCATAAATATTCTTTGTAAATCATATTAAATAACTGAGATAGAAAGCAGGAAGACTATCCTGATGTTTAAGCATTGTCATGGTGTCTTTATCATTCATTATTCAATACAGTTTTTGCTTTTAAAAACAAAGACACAATTTAAATTGCTTCATAGATTACAACAAGAATCCATGACCAGAGTCTTTCATAAGTGCTTTTCTTGATGATCTTCTGTGTGACAAAAAAAAAAAGTTAATCAGATGAACTTAAAAATATCTTAAAGTTAAAGGAAGACTTTCCTTCACCATTTCCTTTTTTACAGTTGCAGTATAGCTGGTCCCTCATACTGCTCCACGGTAAAAGATGGATTTAAACCGGAGACGAAATTTCAAGAAGTAAAGCTAATCAATCGGAAGTCTACTGTCCTTCCCATGCCCTATATACAATGTTTCAGTTTTCGCCATGAAGTAATATACAATGTTTCATGAATTATATACAATGTTTCATGCCTAAGCCCTACAGGAAGACATGAAATATGGCAATTTAACCAATAGTTAACCTGAATTTGTGTGGTGGCAGCATTTAGATAATTATGAGTTTTAACTCTCTATAGTTAACGACATTGACCGTTTGAGTATGAAAACACATTTTGTTCAAGAAGAACATATTAAGAGATAGAAGAAAGATAGAGAGGTGGTAGAAAGATAGATAGTGTGAGTAAGCATGCAAACAGAGAGATAGATCACAGAAGAGAGATAGAGGTAGAGATAGAGATAGTCCGATCAAGCCGCAGTCCATGCCAAGAAGAGTTGAGGGCAGCTTACCTCTTCCTTGTTCATAATCTTGGAAAAGAGTGAGTGGGTTTTGGGAACGGTGCCCAACGGAGATTTCTGTGGAATTAGGCAACGGCTTAATCCACAGACAAGCACACAAATTAATTCTTATTAAAGAAAAGAATATACCACTACTGAACCATGTATAACTTCCAGCTACTTTGGTCATGTGAATGCAAATCGATTTCGATGATAAACCTGATTTAAATCGATGATTAACCTTCTTTAAATATCTATCTATATATTTGAAAATTGATTTTAAAGTTTGTTTTATAAATTTTATGCTTATTTAATTTCACTTCGTAAAATTAACTAGCTAATATGAAGAAAAAAAAAATTAAAAATTTTGTTATTAATAAATTAAAAATGAAAATAATCTGCTGAAGATATTTGTAAATTAAAGAGGATCATTAAAATATTCTTTTTGAACAAAAAATTCACTCAGTTTCTGGGTAAGATACAGTATTTATTTCAAGCATGAATTTTTGAAAATTAATCAAAATCAAAATATTGTTTTCTAAAAAGTAAAAATACATAGTTGCAAGAATGTTTTGTATTTTATTATAAGTTAAAAAAAAAAAAAAAGCTTAGTTAGGTGCTGTTTCTTAATAAGTAGTTAGTTTATTAGAAATAATAATATGAAAGTGCACATGCACACAAATAATAACTGCTAATCGAAATTGTTTTTTATCTTTGTATACTTTTTTTCTATATTTAAAAAAATTTAAAAATTTAAAAAAAAAAAAAATCTAATAGGCACAAAAAAAAAAAAAAAAAAAAAAAAAAAAAAAAGTAGTAAACTTAATTTTTGCAAAGATTAAGGTTTGGGCCGAAAAACATTTGTTTATTTAATTATTTATCACCTTTTGAATTCAATAAATATAAAGAAAAAAAAAAAAACTCTTAATATTCAAAAATTGAAATAAAATTATTGTTAGAATAAACAAATTTTTCATAACATACAAAATGTTACATTACATGTTGCGAAACAATTTATACTTATTAATAAATTTAAAAACTAAACTAACAAAGAAATAATTTCAAAAACACAACAAAGCAATGACTTGAAAAGCATATGATAATATAATAAAGTTGTTTGTGCTGGAAAAAAAAACATTAATTATTTCTACAATCAATTATATCAGTGAATACAATAAAAAACACGAATAGTTAATATAATTAAAAATACTGAATATACTAAAAATATTTATATATACACAAAGTTTCTGAAATTAAGTTTAAAAAATTCAATCTTTTCAAATAAAAAGAAAATTTGTTATATTTGTGTTTCAACAAACAAAATAGGAATAAAATTTGTATTGCATTTTTCATAATAAGAGATTATCTCTGTATGAATATGCATGCTTTTGCCTGCAAATAAGCTGATATTAACAAAAAATATATTCTCTTCAGTTTACAACCATATGCTGAAGTCAATTTACAGAAAAAATAATGTTAACTATATTTGAAAATACAAAGTAGTAGCAATAAAAACCTTTTAACTATTAATTTGTAGATCAATCTACTTAAATCTATTATTGCTTCAATATCACATATGTTTCCATTTAAGAATAACTATGAATAAGATATTTGACAACAAATTTTCAAGACAAAGTTCAGTAATTTTGAACGCATACAATAATGTGGTTTAATTGTGGCTCACCTATAAGAAATTGCTTTATATATAGATCATATTCTACAAATTTAGTTAATAAATACCATTTAACCCTATAAATTATAAATAATTTCACTTGAAGTTAAGTACAACAAGGAATATAAAAAAAATTTTTAATTTTCCTACTTTTTTTTTCTCTATTGCAGAAAGTCCTATATAAATAATTTTAATTCATTTTTTAAGTTTATCTGGCGCCATCTATTGGCAGATATATGCAACTTAAATCTAAAACAGACTAAAATTAATTAATTAAATTTAATGAATGAATTAATATTTGGAAAAAAAACTACATTAACATCCAGTGTCATCCTCTATAAGTTAAAAAAAAGTGTATTTGAACTTGAGTGGATGAATAAAACGTATTTTATAAGCGATTGAATATTTGAACAAGATATATATAGGGATAGTGAGAGCTATTGAATAATAAGCGGCCCCCCATTCATGCTTTTCGAGGGGTTGTATCCAAATTGAAGGGAAGAATCTCGGAATCGTACGCACCTCTACGGCTCCTCCACTTGTCCGCGGCGTGTCGCGCAAGTTCCAGCCTCCTCTGCTTCCTGGTCTGGTGCTTCTTGTAGATGATCTCGATGATGATCAGGCCCACGCCGCCCACGATGCCGGCGCCCACCAGGATGAAGACCCCTGCAACAACACACATCAATCATGCGTCAAACACCCTTCGAGGAGCACATTCGAACAAATTACAGTTGCATTATATTGAATCATACCAACCAATATGAAAGCCCTTTACCCATTGAAGCATTATGTACCATTCCATCATAAAAATAACTTGTGTTATTCCCATTACCATTGTCTTCATGTGGCATTAAATCTAATTCAAACAGAATGTTTTAACCTATAATCACCTTAAAATTAACATTTTGTTGTGTGCGTCATATTGACCAATATGATGACCTTTACTCTTCGAAGGATTATGTACCACACGCCACCATAACAATAACTTCTGTTATTCCCTTAGCATTGTCTTCGTGTGGCATTAAAATCTAATTCAAACAGAATGTTTTTAACCTATAATCTCCTTAAAATTAACATTTTGTTGTGTGTGTCATATTGACCAATATGAGGTCCTTTACCCATCGAAGCATTATGTACCACTCCACCATAACAATAACTTGTGTTATTACATTATTGTCACATTAAATCTAATTCAAACAGAATCTTTTAACCTAAAATCACCTCAAAACTAACATTGTATCGTGTTAACCACAAAGAAGTTATACTAACACAATTACTGAAACATGAGAAGGGGAGATAATCTACTTACTCCACCATAACATTATGTAGTTAGCACATGATTAAAAACCTTTATATTACTTACCTTTACATACACGAGTAAAATATTTACATCTTAGCATTAACATTATGCCCTTATATCTCACAAGGGTTTGATATGCTGATGATTGAAACAAAATGTACGTATCCCGTCACAGTTAACTTTGTGACATGACGTCCAGTTTGAAGGCTGGTTTGTCAGGCTAAAACACACATTTATTCAGAATGTGTGCTACTTGATCCATCACACCATTAATAGTGTGACTTTACCAAAATAAAAGGAGTGTCTTATTTTTTTAAGCATTATAGTCCTATTCACAAGAACAATAATGAGTCTTTCTCATTAAGATGTCATTGAAGCTCATTGTACCAAAATGAACAATCGGAGCATATTATGTCAAGTACTACTATAAAATCCTCATAGGATACATGCTCATGCATAATATTGAGTCAGTCTACCATAATGAAGACCAGAAGTCCAGAAATAAATCTTCAAGCAGCATGTATGTAATCAAGACAATGACAACAATAGATAATTCTCAATCTGATAGGAGATAGAATTCAGATACAAGTAAAAAAAACTATTAAACAGAATTGCCATATTGTTTATAATAAATTTTTGTATATTGACAGTTTTGCATATGTGCCTCTGATCAAGTAAGTGATCTGAGTCGAGAAAATGAAGAAGTTTACCATTTATTTCAAGCGGCACTTTTTTTTTTAAAGTATGCCAATAGGAAGCTTTTTTTTTGTATAAATTAGATTGTTAAATTAGGTTGGTGTCTGTGTTTAAAGTAAGGTATCATATTTTAAAGACACGATCAACTGTAAGATTTTGAATAACTGAAATATAAAGTGGTACTTAATTGATTATTGACATAATGACTGATTATCTTAATAATCACCAGGAAAAGTAAGATTTAGTACAGAAAAAGGTATTCCTTGTTAATTCAAGGCTGTTTAGGTTATTGTGATTAAATTCGTCACCTGCCATATTCTTCAAGCCCAGAGTTGCGGGAAATTTTTCATTTTTTTCACAAGTTTCACTGCCTTGCAAAAATCCAGCGGTTGTCCAGCTCTTCCATATAAACCTGCACAAAAAAAAAGTAAACATTAAAATTTCGGTAAAAACTTAAATCTTCTTAATATATATATATGATTATATTCGTATTTTTCAGTTTTCATTTGAAATCATAATGAAACAGTCTTGTGAATAAGTTTTTTAACTGAGGGAGCTTGGTTGGAACCTCAATAAGCTTCAATGTACAATCTCCGTGTCTATGCCTACAATATCATACAATCTTATATAATCCCTATATCTATGACTACAATACAATACAATCGCTATATCTATGATAACAGTGGTATACAATTCCCAAATCTATAAGTACAATGCTATATCATCCCTATATTTATGCCTATTATGCTGTACAATCCCTATATCTGTGCCTACAATGCTGTACAATCCCCATATATATGCGTACAATGGTATACAATACAAATTTTCATATGATTACGATGTTATACTGCCCCTATATCTATGCGTACAATGGTATACAATTTTTTTCATATGATTACGATGTTATACTGCCCCTATATCTATGTCTACAATGCTATACAATCCCATATCTATGCCTATAATCGTATACATCCCATATATGTTCTCAATCTCCATATTATGTCCTCCTCCTATGCATTAAATCTAAGACGCTGTTTTCCAGTTTTTATTTGAAATCATTTTGGAGAAGCCTTATGGATACACACAAGTTTTTTTTTTTTTATTTTTGCCTTCAGATAAAACAAGATTAAAAAGGTACTTTAGACAGGACAAGGAAAGATGTACTTTAGATATGATTGCGGCGGGATATATTAGGATACGACAAGGGTGGGAAAATACTTGAGGGGTATGAATTAAGGAAGGGGATGGTACTTCACTCTCGTGCATGCCGAGCAGAGCGAGCGTGACCTGATCTGCCCAGAGGCTGTGCTTCTGTAGCCCGATGCCGTATCCGAGCGCCCGAATTGCTCGCCGGCTGTCACCAGGTTGCAGTCCTGGGCGGCCTCGTATTCCAGCCGGGACGAGTCCCAGATGAAGGCGCTCAAACCACTGGAAAACAATTACAAACACTTCAGCAATTAGTAATAGTTAGATTAGAAATAGAGTCCATAGTGATGAAAGAAATGATGTCATTCTACATTAGAAATTGAATTCGTAAAAATGAAAGAGAGATTGCTACCCTGAGAAATGCTAAACTTGGTAGTATCAACTATTCTTTTTGGCAATTGACCTCATGCCAAAGTGCTGGCATTTGAAAACAATGTTAATAAATAAAAATATTATGAAATAAATTGAAAATATTGATACAGTTTTTATTGACTGTGTAAAAAAATACCTTTAAATTGAGTTATTCCGGTGATAAATTACATGCAGGAAATAAAAGATTTTCTGAATTTAAGAAAACTGCGATTCTGGTAAATGCAACAATTTTGCCGGATAAAAAAAAATAAAAAATAATAATTCTTTTTTTTTTCGATACATTAAATAAGTTTTAAATTCATTTTCTTCTTTGGTAGACTTTCGTAAGAAAAATCATGAAAGAAGGCAAATTGGATTTTAATTTTTACAAAAACCAATAGCTATAGTTTTAGAAAGTAATTGAGAAAATGCGCGAAGATTGTCAGAAAAGCTTTGAATAGATAAAAATAAAGTATTAAAAATTCAGTGCATAAAAAATAACCCAGAATTCTTAATTTTATCTTAGCTTTTAATTTTATTCTAGTTTTAATTTCATTCTAGTCTTATTTTCCTTCTTAGTTAAATTTCTCAACTTAGTTAAATATTACAAGTAAAAATTAAATTCATTTCGTGTTTAAAGAAATGTATCATATTTTTTCAATTTATAATTCAATTTTAGAGAATTAATTCACAGATTTTACGTCTTTTAATTATTTATTAATTTGTAGCTGTTTAATTATCTGCAAAAAATTTATTGCAACAACTATTAAAGTCTTCCACTTTTTCCTTGAGGGTTGCACTTCATTGTTGAATAATCACTGCTGTACTATATTTGCAGTAACATTGTGCTATTGTCTCTGAATTACTTTGAAAAATCATTTGATGCCACATGATGATTTTGCATGCTTTTCCATGATCAAAAATGAATTTGTAAACATTGTTTCAAGTGCTTTTAAGGAATTATTGCAACACTCTTAGTGAATTATTACAAGTAATCTTAACGAATCATTGCACATACATGAATTATTGAGTATACTCTTATGGAATTATTGTATATACTGTAAATGGCTTATCGCCCTCTGTAAATGAAAAATAAATAATAAAATAATGTTAATATATAAATTAATAAATAAATGCTAATAACAACAATAATAATAATAATAAATAAATGATATTTATATATACTCTTACAGTATATACAATAATTCAACAAGAGTAGACTTTCTCAAATTCATTTAGAGAGTGCATTATTTACAGTCTATACAATGATTCTTGCATAGACTGTGTTGAATTATTGTATAGACTGTAAATCGCTTATTGCACTCTCTAATGAATTTGAGAATGCTATTGATATTGAATTATTGTATTTACTTGTAAAAGGTTTATTACACTATCTAAATAAATTTGAGAATATTAATATCTTCTTATTGAATTATTGTATATACTGTAAATGGTTTATTGCACTCTCTAAATGAGAATACTATTGATAATAATGAACTCTAAATGGATTTGAAATGCTTTTCTAACCATTTTAGTTTTATGGAGAGGGTGGCTTAATTCTAATTTGGTCTGTAAGAGGAAGTTTACTTTTACATATACATTATTTAAATGTGTTAAATAAATTAAATAAAAAATTAATAAAAGTATAATATGATATTAATATATAAGACATTTTTCAGACACATCACTAATAATGAAATATAATGTGAAATAAAAAAAAATGATTCAAATTTTATTATTAAAAAGACTTGAAACTACTAATATTGCTGTTGTTTATATTGAATGAAATTGTTATGTGATAGTAAGCAATTTGGGTAATCTACCAATGAAATTAATAATATTAAAAATAACTTATTGTTTTCATTCATATGAGAAAATTTTCTTAGGTTTAATTAATTAAAATAAAAATATAATGATTTTCATTTTATCCAAGTTCTCTAACCCTATGAACCTGTCAAGGGTTTATGAGCCTGTGGTAAAACATCATAAAAGCTACAGAATTGGAATAAGTGTAGTCTATTCAATTGGGCTTGCCAAAAAAATGTTTGCTTTGACAAAAATTAACTGCATAATGTTTTACTAATAACGAATTTACTAATTTTAAATAACTTACTGTATTCATTCATATGGAGATATTTTAGATTTAATTAATTAAAATAAAAGGGTAGGATCTTTCTTTTACTCATGCTCTCTGACCTAAGTCTATGAACCTCCAAGGGTGTGAGAACGTATGATACAACATCATACGCTATAAAATAGGAATAGAATTAGTCTGTTCAATTGCGCTTACAAAAATTTTTTGCTTTGACAAAATTAACTGCATAATGTTTTACTAATAACTAATTTTACTAATTTTAAATAACTTGCTGTTTTCATCCATGTGAGAAATTTTAGAGTTTTAATTAATTAAAAAAAAAAGACAATGATCTTTCTTTTATCCAAGCTCTCTAATCCTAAGCAAAGTCTATGGACCTCTCCAAGGGTTTATGGACCTGTGGTAAAACATCCCACACTATAGGATGGGAATAAAATTATCTGCCCAATTGTACTTACAAGAAAACTTTGCTTTGACAAAATTAAATGCATAGTTCTTAATTTATCACACATTTTATTAGTTTTATCATCCTGTTTCTTGTAATGTTGTTAAAGAAAATTAGTAGAGGAAGGGAAATTTACAGTACATTGTTAATGGGGGCAGTTTTCAAGAGATAGAAGAGGCCTGCTCTGATTTAACAGCCGCGATGGCTTCTTCGGCGCTGTCGTAGTTCTTGCCCTCCATGGTGCGGTACATGTTGAGAGCTCCACTTCTGCCGACGGAAGTACATGTCCACTGAGCTGCCTTCACCGTGGCGTACTTGAAGTTGTCCATCGGATTTCTTGAGCTGAGGACAAAAAATTAATTATTATTTTATGATTATTTTCTTATGTTAAACAAATTAATTTTATTTGTATATAAGAAGCAATGGAAATAATAATTTAACAAATTTTACAAATACTATAATTTAAATGAATAAAGTGATGTGAAATGGCGCGTTGTGAAAGAAATGTAATGAAAATCATAAAAAATTCGCCAGTTTCCTCCTTGGCATCTTACCCTAGCGTCGTGATGCCAGTGAGCGCATCTCGGTCGGTCCAAGACGAAAAACTGCCAAGTTGGTGTAGGAAGGCAAACCACGATCATGAAGCCGGCCCATACCATGCCAAGGACACAGGCGCTGAAACTTCGCAGGGTGCTGCGTAGTTTAATGTTAGGTGATCAGAAAATTTTCAGAAAAAAGAAAAAAAAAGTTCGCAAATTTACAACATTAACTTTTAAAACCAACGTAAACAGAATATTTGCTTTTGAAACTAATCATGCTCTGCGTAGAAATAATTAAGAAGTTGTCTTACAAGTAGTAAAATAACTTGACGGTCTATGTAGACGTACGACTCTCTGTAGATTCTCTTGACGTGCCACATAATAATCCTGCCCTATGTAGAAGTATTATTAAGAAGTTGTTTTTCAAGTAGTAAAACAACTTAGCGATATGTCATTACAACTTAAATTCGTCAAAGGTATGAAAGACGAAGGGAGAAAAAATATGATTAGGAAAAGTTCGCGACATTTATTAAAAAAAAAATTAAACTGAAAAACTAACTTTTTGCCATTTCATTCTTTGGAAAAAAAATGTCTACAATTATATTCCAAATATATAATACAAATATTTTTAACAATATGTTTAACTGTAAATAAGATCTATTACATGAAATGTAACACTATTTTAAATAACAGTTTTTCAAAATGAATTTTCTTGTTAATCTGATTCTTCTCTTATATATTTTCCGTTTATTTCAATATTGCGAAGTTCTTCTATAAATTTTGTTTTCAGGAAATAATTTGTCATTTTTTTGTATTTCTTTAATTTTCTTAGGCGATGTATTGTCAAAATATCTGAACATAAACAATTTTACTTAAAAGTTTTTTTATTATATAATATTTAATATAGATGTTTGACAATTAGTATAGCATATATACATACATATATGTAACATATATATATATTTGTGTAACATTGTGTGCGTAATATACATATGGTAACATATATATATATGTTACAAATTCATTTTAATTTGAGGCATCTTAGGTGATATTCTATAAGTTAGTGTATATGCTGCACAATTCATTTAATTTGAGGCATTGTATATGATATTATATATTATAATGTATATGTTGCACAATTCATTTTAATTGGATGCATCTTATGTCAACAATGCAACTGGAATATTCTTATTCATTTAATTGGAAGCATTTTATGTGATATTATATATGTTAGTGTATATGTTGCCTAATTCATTTAATTTGTGGCATCGTATGCGATATTTCATCTGTCCTTGCAACATCGATGCATTGCATTGAGAAACAGAGGAAATTAAATACATACCGGATCGGCACAATTAGAGAGAATGATTTCGAGAATTTACTTCGGTATATGAAATCATTCTTGTCATGCTGGTGAAAATGCTATAGCTTTTTTCCATGAAAACGCTACATCAATAAAAGAATGTCTTAGAATTTTTATACTTTTATACTTATTTTTTATAGAACGTATACATTTCATTTTGGAAGAAATATAAAATTATTCAAAAAAATATATTAATATATTACTACAATTAAACAAAAATATTCACATTTCATAAATGTACCAAATTTACACAGGAAAAAAAAAAAAATTAGAAAAAAATTATTAAAATTTAAGCTTCAGCTTCATATAGAATCTTTCAAACACGTGAAAAATAGATTTTTTAAAAACTTATCTAAAAAAAACTGACATTTATCAGTAGTTTTTTTTTTTTTTGCTATAAATTTTTCCTTAGACTGAATATTTTAACAAAAATTCCTCTAAAAATAAAAATAAAAAATTTTGCTGGCATAACTGAGCTTCTATGATCAATTTCAATTTAACTTTTCTCCTATGATTAAGGACAAAAATTTTAATTTGGACAGACGGTTAAATTGAATAAGAATATTCAGTCGCATTGTTGACTGCTGGTCTTAACAAAACGCGAAAAAAAATAAGCACGCAGAGGATCTTTCATCCATTATGCAGGCTGATAATAACGTACACCATCAAATTCACCTTTCATCATTCCTGCGCTTGCATAGCCATATCAAATAAATATGGAATACTGGACCAACAGCACAAATCCACAGAAAAATTTAAGTTGTAAGCTAGTTAGTTCTATAAAGCTATAAAGTAACGTTCTAAAAAGCTAAAGCTTCAAATATTCCTTACGAATTCTAATTACGGTTTTGCCACGAAATCTTAACTAAACGAACATATTTAAAAGGAAATTAATTATTTAAGAATAAAAAATAAGTTATTAATAAATTAAAAAATCGTTTTCCTTGTTTGTTTCTTACTTTCCCTGATTGGCAACTGCATAGATTACTTATGTTCTGTATCAGCTACCGACGTACGTTGTCAGAATAAGCTCGGAATAATCAATAATTTATTGGAATACTTATTTAAAGAATATATATTTCTGTTCTTATTTACTGCAAATAAGAATCACTGCAAATAATAATCAAAATAACAAAAACTGCCATTATATTGTTCGGAAAAAGAAGCTACGAATTCCTCTAATATAGCATTGCAACCCTAAAAAATTGGCAGAAAATTGGCTTCGAAATCTTCAGGGTTGCAAGATTGACTTCCTCAGTGGTACAGTATTCTTGATTTTAACCGCATCTATTAGGGGTAGGACAAAGTATTCGTTTCTTAACAAATGAGAAGCACCATTGTACCTTCTCCGATCCGCTGTTGAGCAGTACCCCCACGCGAACCAGATGGCGCTGGAGAGGTTTAAGAAGCATCTTCCTCGGTGGCATCACTGCTGGGCAGTTTGTAACGTCGAAAGGGACTGAATCGGTCCAGCAGGTAAGGGCCAGCGCCACCACGTGGACAGACACCATCACCAGTATCCACAGGGTCTTCTGGAAGGGTTGTAGAAAAGAAGCCAGGGTCGACTTTTTGGGGGGTGCTGCAGAAAACGAAATAGAAGTCTTTTGTAAAAAAATTATCTTTAAAAGCAGAATAATTGGTGTCTAGATATTATTAAAGAATACTGCAGAGACACTATGCAGGTTATTATTAGTTTATTTGAAGTGACTAAATTGTGGTCATTTTTGATCAAACAGGCTCAACGTATCAGCTAACATTGAGAAGTGTTTATAAGTTATCATGAGACAGTTCCAAATAACATTCCTATTTAAATTACTAAATTAAAATAAGATGATTATTTGGAATTTTTTTTCTTTACATCAATAATATTAATAATTATTTTATAGGCTTAATGCCATTATTTAAAGCTTGATGCTCTTAAAAAACGGTTACAGTAATATACGTTTTTATGTTGCTAGTGTGTTACATTGCTAGTTCACACGTGTTTGGCAATAAGTCTAACTGGATATAATACCTGTTTGGACGCGAAAAATTTTTTGGTATACGACTTATGTTTAAATTCGTCTTTCTTGCGCCAAATTCCTCAACGGATGGATGTCAAAAATATTGCAGAGAAATACCACCCTATCAAAGTCAAACAAGCTATAATCTGGAATATTCTGACAAAAGACATTACCAAAAACATCCTGAAAAGGCAGAAACGAAATTGTTTTGACAGGTTTTCAGTTGTCCTAAAGATCATAAATTGGATAACCAAAGCTCGGGACAGGAATCGTATTGTTAAGGGGAGGCCATGGTCATGTACTGTAGTGCCAGTTAGTTAGTTAGTTAGTTAGTTAGGTTTCCAGTCAATTTTAGATCTGGTAATTCTCTTACCAGATCCAAGTAAAGAAAGAAACAAAGAGAAATTAAATTTGGTAAAATTTCATATTTACTCGTATATATGTTTTCCTCTAACAGTTTTTGTATTTGCTTATTTTAGTACTAAGCGGTGTTTAAATTATTACGCTATCAACTTATAATATGCCAGTAACAATATGATATTTTTTTTTATACACTCATGTCCATAAATTCAGGATAATGAAGTTCAGGCAAAAGAAAGAGACAGAAGGAATACAAATTTGACTTATTTGTAAAGTCTATTTATAAACAAAAGGTAAAGAGCAAAAGATGCTATATGTTTGACATAATTAATAAAAATTGCGATTTTACTCCTGAGCAAATTTCAAAAAAGAGCCTATTTACAAAAAAGAAAACAGCATAACATGGTTAGTATGATGGTTAATATGGAGTATGTCTCCCGGACGATGCAATACAAACGCTTACAACGCCTAGGCATGCTGAGTATCAAATTATCAATCTGATCTTGGGGAATATTACACCACGCTGGCAAGCGCTTGTGAACAATTTTTTACTTCTTTGCCACCATTCCTTATATACCCCTCTCTTACACTCTCGTCATTGTGACGTACTATCCGCCATCTGGTGGTTTTCCTGTAATTTGCATATTCTTCTTCCAAGATGTGTGTGATAATTCTACAGGTGAAATTTTTATTTTAGAGTTCAATTTCTGTGTGATTCTGAATTATCCTTAATTTATGGACATGGTGTAGGAAACTTTGCAGATAAGTACCACCAGATCAATCATTTTCTCTTTAGTTTTTCTTAGGAAAAAATATTTTTGTATATGTAATGTTTATTATGCGTCAAAGGATCTGGAATGTATGGCAAACGCTTACTGTGGAACAGCTGTATTTTTAAAATTGTAAACTGTGGAACTGCTGTATTATCCGGGGCCTGTAATAAGTTTGATCTACAAGCATCGTTTGTGATGCAAAATATCCTATGGCGCATGGTATTCAAAGCTTGATTACATCTAACTGCTTTGTATTCATATACTTTAGTATTAATCAGTGTTACAATAGGACTTTTTATAATATGACCGGATTAATCATTTTTCCTTTATTTCTTATGGAAAAAAATTTGTTTGGTAAACATCCTCTTCATTAAAATGAGGATTTTTATTTATTTTATTTTATTTCTATTTTTCAATCTGTCATGTCTCTTGTAATGCATGCTATACAAAAATTTCTAAATGTTATTTACTTTTGACCGTCTCGTGTTTTGCCCCGGTACATGGAGATAGCAAGTGGTTAAAAAATTTTTTTAATAAACACAGCTTGATGTTACCTTCTTTTTCAAGATAGTGATGCCCTGGTATTTGAAAGGTTTCGAAAATTCTATGGCCTGCGATCTTTCTGGATTGATAGTGAAGTGGTGCCACCACCATGTCGGCTCGTTCGTATACCAGGTCGCCCACCATGCCAGTCCACATCTTCTTCTCGGATCCATTCACCTAAAGAAATTGAGATAAATAAAAAAAAATTAGTTTTTATTTTTAATCTTCAGTGTATCATCAAAACTCCGCCATTTATTTGAAAATGATTTTGTTGGAGAACCAATGAAAATAATATTTCAATTAATTAAGCCAAAAATCAATTTCAAACAATTTATCGATTTGTAATAATAATAATTTGCAAATAACTTACTAAAAATCAACTGATTAATTATGAAGAATCAAAATATTTTTTTTATTTCTTTGTGATTCCTATCAACACTTTTTAAACTTTAATCATTTTTTTCTCTTATTAATACCATTTGTCAGTTTTTACAAAGTATCTTACAATGAGTTAGTTATCAACAACAGCTAGTTTTGTAACAAATAATCGCTGTTACTTGGCATAGTGCAGCTCCTTTCCATTAATTATCTTAGGTTCGAATGAAGACATTGGATTTTTTTTTTAGTTAGGTTATTTTTATTTTACAAATGCCGAAGGTTGGCGCTTAAACCTCATGGCGCCCTAAGTTCTGGGCTCCCCAGTTCTCCAAAGTCATAGCCCGACTAGAATCGTTGGTGTATAGTGGATTCCTCAACACAATTTCGGGAATCAGTTCTCCAAAAAATCAACTGATCAAAAAAACTGACCAAAAATCAACTGACTTGTCATAAACATTCATGACAAGTCAAGCGTCCAATAAATTCTCCATCTGTCATCTATATCTTTTAGTTAGGACTAATGCAGAGGTCATAGAAGGAGAGCACTTCACTTATTGAAATATTAGAATTCTAACCATTTTCCTACTGTTCCTTGCAGTTGCATTTGTATTCAACAACAGCTAGTTACATAACAACATAAACTACTTGTTATACTACTGTTGCTTTCTATTAACAGCCAGACTCAACAGAACGATTTTTCTAGATAAGTCAATGAAACCTGAGTTTTAGTGGCTTTATCCCTATTTGCCAACAACTTTTAGTGTCAGTAAATGGGGATGAAAAAAGATACCTTCCGTTTATGTTTTTAAACAATGGTACTAGCACGTGTTTGTAAGTTTAGCTGGAATTAAATAAATCACGTAATCAAAGCTGCCGTAGGGGAGTCCATCTTCCACTTGGTACAAAGAGTAGGTGAAGTTGAGCTCCGTTGCCAAAGCATTCATTCAAGTCCATGCAGTAGCCACGACAGCAATACATGTCTTGCTCGCCTGTAATATAGTTGCCTTAAATACATGCATGGCACAAATGCTTTATCATTTACATTTCTAATTGAAAAATCTATGTGCAGCACCTAGCTTACATAGATCTTATACATAGGTTGATAATAGGATTACAAGATCTTATACATAGGATAATATCTTACGGTTTTGAAGAAATGCAATGCAAGTATGTTATTTTGATTTAGTTAGTAGTTTTGATAATACCCACACATATGAGGGCTATGATATTATAGCAAGTTCATGCAGAAGTAAATCATTTACTCTTATATCCTTAAATAATAAATTAAATTATTAAGAATCTAATATTATTTTTTTGTCTCAAATGTTTTGGTTGAATAAAAAACTTTTTTTTGGGGAAAATGTCCTAAAAATATTCTTAGAAATATAAATATGTTAGTTTAGCTAATTCGTAGTTTTTTATCTCTCCTTTGTACAATTGTACATATATATATATTTTCAATAAAACTTATAAATTAGTTTAGAATTATAAATGTAATTATTTTTTCTAAATTTTTATTTTTTACTTATTTATTATTATTTTTATTGATTATTATTATATATATATATATATATTTTGGTACGTAGCCAAAAAATTACAGAAAAATTCTTATTAGTTCTTTTTAAATAAATAAAAAACGACATTTTAATGTATTATAAAAAATTGCATATTCTATTTCGTTCTAACAAATCATAATATTATAGAACTTTAAGAAATGTGAATAGAGTTATCGATGTTTTGTAATAATTCATTTTTATAACAATATAATTTTATAACTTATTTTAACACAGTGTCTGTGCTTAGTACTTAAAAGTTTCTTTTTTATGTATCTTAACATAATATTCATTTTTTTATGTATATTTCTGATAGACGTGAATATTGTCACATACCACATATTTCTACACACTCTTTTTTTATTTAAATTCACTTTTTTGTTATATTTTTATTAAATAACCTAGTTTCCTTTTGATAGAAGTGAATATTGTCACAGACTACATATTTCTTCACACTCTTTGAATTTAAATTCACTTTTTATTACATATTTTTTTTTTTCTATAAATAACCTAGTTTCCTTTGGTAATACTAAGATGGCGCCAGAATGCTATCACCATCTCTCAGCCAATCAGGACATATTTGTCTTTTTAAAATTTAACAACTATTTGTTTTTCGAAATATTTAAATTCTGTCTAAAGTAGTTATAATTTCTCACTAAGCATTAAACTTAACAAAATAACGAATATGATGCAGCTATAGTAATTATGATTCCATTATTAATTAGTCAAATCCA
Source organism: Caerostris extrusa (assembly GCA_021605095.1). Taxonomy (NCBI): domain Eukaryota; kingdom Metazoa; phylum Arthropoda; class Arachnida; order Araneae; family Araneidae; genus Caerostris; species Caerostris extrusa. Next base: position 48,413 of record BPLR01012955.1, on the reverse strand, counting down.
GATGAATTCAAACACTGTGTGTAATAGGATAGAAAGGTAATTATTTAGAGGTTTTAATCTCAATAAAATAATTTAACTTCTAAACAATTAAAGTTTTAAATACATAATATTAAAAAATATAATTTAAAAGGAAGAAAATTTCAATAGACTTTTTAACTTATACTTTCAATAAACTTTTAATTTATATTTTCAATAAACTTTTTACTTCGAAAATTGTTTTTGCTCTGAATATGTCTGAATAGGATATCTAACAAGTAATCGATTTAATCTGTTTTCATTTTTTAAACCAGACGTTGACCTTTCCCACTAAATAGCTGGTAGAACTGTACATCCATTGTGTCATGTATCTCCACCTAGTGGACAGTCCCTTGCCCTACAATCTACAATATTGCCATCTAATTCGATATTGACGTATAATTTCGAAATTTTCTTGGAAAAATCTAAGAATTTCATTTTAATTATTCTCGTACTAGTTTTTCTGTTATTTTAAACCAGAGTTAACATTTCCCACTGAATAACTGGTAGAACCACATGCCCTACTTCCACCTAATGGACAGTCTTTACACTATAATTCACAATACTGCCATCTTACAAGTGAATGACGTATATTTTCGAAATTTTCTTAGACATCTAAAAGTTTCATTTTAATTATTCTCGTGCTAATTTTTCTATTTTAAACCAGACATTGACGTCTCCCACTGAATACCTGGTAGAACTGTTCGTCCATTGCCATCTACTTCCTAGTAGATGCAATGGTGTATCTAAGCAATCAACTAGTGCCTCCACCTACTGGACAGTCTTGTACTACAACCTACAATATTGCCATCTTAAAAAGTGAATTATGTATAATTTCGGAAATTGTTTTAGACATCTAGGTTTTTTTCATTTTAATTATTCTCGTACTAATTTGTCTACCAATGATAAATGTTTCCATTATTTTTAAAAACATCTATTTATCATAATGTTACTGAAATACACATTTTGAAAAAAAAAAGAAAAAAAACTTGGTACGTTTAGCGGCAGATACATACCGCTCGTTTGTTCATTCGAGGACAGGGGGATCTCATCCTCAACACATGTACCTGTCTTCCACCTCCCCGAATCCACTGTGAGTTTCTCTGGCACGTCACAACCTGAAATGAAACATATGTATTTAAAATCTGTATTTGTACCTGACTTTAAATTAGCAAGTTGAAATCACTAAAGGGATCTTGTTTACAAATTTATTATGTTTAACGTGGAACATGTTTTGTTCTTTGTAATGCTAGAAAATATTGAAATGCCATGCTTGTTCGTTTAAATATGGCTAGTATTTATTTGCTGTTTTCACGTTTAATACCTATCTTCACGTTTGGGATACAAGGTGTTGTTTATTGTTTTTATTTTAACAATTACTTGAAGTATATCTGTAAGCCGCGATCAGGTTTGGCTATTAGTAAATAAAAAGCAAGCGATCGAATACGCAAATAAACTGTTGGGAAATAAATGATATTTATCACGAATAACACCCTCGGTGTCTCTCTCCCATAGATGGAGCATTCATCAAAAAAAAGAAAAGAAAAGGAAAAAAAAAAAAAAAAAAAGAAGCATCATAGATGACCCGTGGGCCTTTGAATTCATAATCCTAGGATGGCAAGCAGAGAACCTGCTTATTGGCTCATTAGATTCTGAGGGCATTTAATAAAAATTCTTTAAGAAATTTTTTATAACAATTTTAGATATGTTCAGCGAGGTCACAGTAATGGACGTTTTCCTCTTAACAGAAGCAAGATGAATCCTAGTATGATCTGCTAGGTGCTTGTTCTGCAACATCTTGCAGTCTTTTTAGTTGCCAATAAGGGTAGAAGCCCAAAATAAGAGTCCCATAGAAGAATTGGCTCCGAAGATAGATTTGTAGAACAGCTTGTTCTTGATTTACCAGCTTGTGCTTGATTCTTAGCCTGCTTTTTTTTTAGAAATGTCAAGACATTCACACCATTTGCTTTCTCAATTATGTTTTTGATATGGCATTAAAAGCCAATTTTGGGTCTAAATTATCCTAGTACTTATATAGTAACCTAGAGGACGGATTGGCCAAAAACGCTGATAATCTCTAATGGAAGAAAAGTACGTTTTCAAGTGCACAGCATATTTGGATGGATTGACTATAATTTTCAAAGTGGTGATGCATTGTTAAAATGTTCCAAATCAGCACTAGTTCTAATTTGGAGCATTTTGTAAAATGCGCAACAGCATACTGGGGTAATTTGATCTGTGGCACTATTGATTACGATGCTGTCTGTCGTCTACGGTACACCCCCTAACAAAATAGTGTTGATTCAAACAAGCTTATAAAGTTCAAAACTCTTATATTCCACCCTTAAAAGCTGTTGAGCACAATTTTGAATAAATCCGCTTTTGACATATCGCATATTTTGATCGATTGATGACATATTTTGAAATATAGTGGAAATAAAAAACAATATGTAGATAATTATCCCTAAATCAGGTTGGACCAAGCTCTGATCTTCTAGTCTTTTATCTTATTTTACTACACACCGCCTGTAATCACGTCATATATAGTTAAAGAAGGGAGAAGAAATAATGCAAAAATTAAAAAAAACCGCTGCATTGCAGCGAGAACTATGGTATAATGAGAAAAGAATAATACGCTATGAATTTTTATGCATAAGCACTTAAGTGACGAAGGAAACGCCTGAATGAAAAGAATAAGCTTAATCGTTATAAACATGTATATAATTTAGTATAGCATGGTATGCAAGGAATATTATGACAATTTTAGTTGAAAGGTGAATAAAACTCATGCTCAGATACTCATGATTTAATCTTTTAAAAATTAACATTGCTTAAAAACGTAAAATGAGCTTTTTAATGATCTGTACAGTCCTTTAAATCAAATACTGCAGATATAGGTACAAAAAAGACGTGCCTGTATTTATGTAGCCAAAAATAATAATTATTTAAATGACATCAATTATAAAGTGTGTTCACATATATCAATTTTGACATGAACTGAATTTGGTTTAAGAGGCTTTGTGACACTTTATATAGAGATTATAGTTATGGTACAATCCTGCCGCTGACACAATGTGGCAGATCTCAGACGTACACTGTAACTCCATAATGCATAAATCTCACTTCATTTAATTTTTGATTATAACAATATTCAGTATATGTTATCCAATAAATATTCTACTTTGTTGGATTATAATGATTAATCCAGAGTAAAAATGTAAAAGGGCATTTTCTGTCAAGGATAGCTCAGTTGAAATAATTTATAACAATTATTAAGGCCATGTTGCTTTTACCAATCCGACATGAAAATATGGCTGCGAATTTGAAACTAAAAACACATATAGTGCTATGAATGAAAAATATAAAAGACCAACCTTGAGATGTTGTGGGAACTTGATGTAACCCCTGGGTTTCTTGAATTCGTTTGACCGCCCTATCACGGAACACTGAGGGCAAGTCATCTCTGGGTTTTCATCTGAAAAGGAAACTGCAGCATTCCCATATCAAGGAAAATTCAAACAAACACAAAATTATTTAGTTCATTTCCCAACAAAAATAACAGCTCAAAACCAATATTATATGCTTACCATACTCTTAATGACCAATTTAATAATTGTGACTTAACTTCTTAATCTTACAATACCAAACTTCGGCAAGCAGCTTGTTCCAAATATTTGCCAGCAGAATTTTTACTCTCACCCTCTTTTTCTATTATGTATATAAAAAATAATTCTACGGATGAAATATTTTTACTATTTCTAATGTTTCTCTCTATTGTAAAGAAAGATTAAACTTTTAAAAAAATTTAAAGAGATTGTACTGTAAAATTTTGAACATTATACTGAATATATACGACGCCACATAGTAAGTCTACAATGTATGTGTCCCTACCATCTCACTATTCATTGCAGTTTAGTAATAACTATTCCCTCTCTTACTTTAAGACATTTGATTAAACGAAATCATCCACAAAATATATATGTGAAAAGATTTAAATCAATCCCGGATGGCCCTTAAGAGCAGAAATATATATTTGAATGGAAATATCTACAACAACACGAGTTTGGTTGTTGAAATGTAATCCCATGTATGTGAAAATATGTATGGAATCTACTTATTTGTAGCATGGACCACCAATAAGAATTCAATCTTGATCCTTCTGTCTGTAACCAGAAGGAAAATGAGGTACACTACACATTGACTACAAAAAGGCTAATTCATTGAATTGTATTTGTGAATTTCTGAAAGGATATTACATATACTGTACTGAAGGCTAGAGAGGGCCTTACAGAATTTTGTAAGTGTACAATATATACAATAAATTACTAACAAAACATAAATAAATTGCAACAAATTACTAAAGAGGCCAAATACTGAAGGTTGGCAGAAAGTGATGCTCTATTCTACTTAGGTGAGGTGGTAGCAGCTAACGAGCGCGACACACCACGCCAGTTAGCAGGTGTTTTGCAATCTACAACAAAGCAAGTACAGGAGCACTGAATGAATGAATAACAACAATGAAGTGTGGTGAGTGTAAGTTACAATGCAGAACTACTTAATAATCTTTCAGAAGGCAAGGTTTGCTAATAGCAGCGTAAGAGAATAGGTCGAAACATGGGGTCTGTGACAATTAAAGAGTACTTGTATTGTTTTGAATGTATGTTGTCGATACAAACAATAAATACAATCGATACAAACAATACAAATGTCTTGTTTTTGAAAATAATCAGACAATACATTTTTAACACATTCCTTGTTTTTTCGTACTTTTTAAAAATAGCTGCTCTGGGGTCTATGTTGCCCAGTAATCTTTACATTACAGTTTGGTATTTACACACATGTATAATATATAAGTGGCAATATAGTAAACGCGAGAATTTGTCGGTGCATTACAAAATTTAACAAATAAAGGCTCTATGAAATATTGAAGTAAGTATCTTTTAATATTCAACAATATGAAAAATTTACTTAAGGAAGTTAAAAGTTAAAGAAAATATAAAAATAATTATGTTTCATGTGAGATTCATTTAGCACAATGTTGTGTAATGCATATTCGATTTATACCAAGTACTAGCAAACATATAAGGTGTGGAGTTGATAATAGCTATAATAGCTTTTTTAGCTCTTGCAAATTAACAGGAGCCTGATAAGATACAATTTTTCACATAATCCAATTAGCATAGGACAAATGAGTACCAAATTTCATAACTTCTCTATTTCAGTTACATCAGGAAATGAATATCACTCAGTGTAAGAGAAACGGGATCTCTCTTTCATCGGAAATTTATAAATTTTTTAAATTACACTGTTGTTTAACTTTTGTTACATTGATGTCAAAAACAAAACAAACTTTTGTATCGATTTGCTTTTTTATGTAGTTCTATAAGATTTTAATAACGGTGAAACATACTACATTGCAGAAATAAACTTTTGGAGTTCTGGGAATAGGTATTCTCCTACTGTATTAGACTTCCATTGACGATGTTGATGATGTCGTAATCGATTCTGTCGCTTGTCGTCAACCACACGGGAATAGTCTGCAGCTAGCAAATTCAATTATAAAAGTTATATTAGCGAAGTGAACCTCTATATCAAGTTACCTTTTTAAATTGTCATTATTACTTCTTTTATCTAATAATTACTTACATTAACATAAAATTATGCAGGGGAATAAATAAAATTTTGCTTGGTACAGTTGCTGTAAAGACACAAGACAATTTGTCCAAGATCTTTGTAAATGCTTTATACTGGTAGTCAGATGATTGGGTAAGAAGATGCAACTGGAGATATTTTTCAAGTACCAATGATTTCATGTTTGAATGCTGCATGAGTAGATTTCAAAATTTTGAGAAAAATTTATACTATGCGATCACTTCTTATGGTATGTAGGAATAACAGGACTTTAACGGGAAGACTCGTGTCGAAGGAAAAGATCAAATGTTATCACCCTCCCCAGGGGACACTCACTGGTGGGTTATACACATAAGATAATCTGTATCGTCTCTAAGTTGACTTTAGGTGTGTACAATAAGGCCTCGACCTGGGTAATTATTTCTGAAGTGATAAGCATGTCATGGAAATCACTGATTTTCAAGACACAGAAATTGAAGCGGACTGGTTGTTTACGACAGCCATATGTGCTTGGTGCGCGTTACAGGCTTCTCAAAAAACGTCTATGCAAGAATATATGTCACAATCACTCCTTAACTCGTTTATAAAAGAGTAGAAATTCCATCCTTATGGGAATAAGTAATCTCCTATAATATAGTTCCTAGCAATGCCAATCTATGAATATATACTGTAGTATATGTGAGGAATTTGTAGGGATACATTATACTACATGTATACTGGCGAGATATACTCTTTGTCTATCCTTATAGTCGATGAAAATATACATTAAGCATATGCATACGGAGAATGGTTGCGAGATTTATTGATTAGGAGAATTGACATTGTTCCTTTTTGAAATCTTATCATATTTTGCGATGATTCTTCGAGGAAAAATTGAATGCTGAAATAGATGTATGCTGCAAACAATGGTAAGAAAACCAGCAAATACCTGACCTGCAGCGTAGTATGCTACTTGACGCTGAATCTGTTACATCTTTGACATTTGGGGGTGAAGCTTCAAGTAATTATTCCAGGCAATGGATCATCTTCATATCGCATTATGGCGCGTGTCTCTATATTATGAAGTATGGGGTTCAATGTAGACCTACCTCGGTGCAGGATTATGGCTAAGTGGTCACAGTTTTTCAGCGTATGATCATTGAGCGGCCTGCGTGCATTGTATTGCAATGGAATACTGGTGATCAAAAATCTAATTTATACATCGCATTGGGGTCCAACTTCTTATTGTTTGCAGAACTAATGAACAATACATCGTTGATTGGCAGTACTAAATTATCCGACAAGGCGAGATACTGGCAAGCTAGACTCTTAAGGTAATGACTTCAGTCCCAGCTTTTTGTTGATCTCTCTAGCTCACTCTCTCTTGTTCAAATTTTCAATCATTAATAATTACTTTATTCATTCACTCCAGTTCAAATACTTTTTTTTTTTTTTTAAGTTTGTAGTGGATGACACTGGATCCCAATACAGTTTTTTAAAGACTAATTCATTCATTAAATTTAATTAATTAATTTTAGTTTGTTTTTACATTTAAGTTATATTACTGTCTAATAGATGGCACCAGATAAAAAAAAAATGCATGAAAATTATTTATAAAGGACTTTCTGTAATATAAAGTGAAAAAAAGTAGAAATTGACTTTAAATTTTTTTTTTTTTTTTTTTTATTACTTGTTTCTTTTGTTATTCTGCATTTTTGCTATTAGAAATAACATATTATGGTATTGCGAGATTAAAAATTGCACCCGATGATCTTGGCCCCTCTCCCACACGGGGGTCTTGCTCGTTGGGGAGGTTGTGGCGGAACCCTCTTGCTTATGACCATCACGCTGTCTTTGATGTGAACACTCTTCGTCTGTCGCGTTCACACCAACTTCAGACCGATCACACCACGAAATTCAATGAATGCATCGGTATTTGATCAATATGAATTAGAAATGAAATAAATGAAATTAATCTATGATGGACTAAAAATCTAATCCTCTGCGAACTAAATATATTATCTGCGCCCTGGGTCAAAAATTAGAAATGAATTTAGATAGTAAGATTTAAACATGTTATGAATTGAAATGCAAATAAAGCAGGTAAAATATATTACAGTTCTGTATAGACTTGTAAGTAAATAATGCACAGATACAAGTGAACTGTGGGTGGTTAAATTTAAATAATGCTTAAACTGCACTGGTGTTTAGATTTTAAAAAGAGCATATTTGTTGATTCTGCCGAAATGTGTTGTATGAAAAGTAAAACCAGTACTTCTAAACAAAGATGCAGTTCTCTAATATCGAAAACATAAATCTATATGTGCGTGTGGGCTGTGCACATGAAAGAAGAGTGAATAGTGGTCTCCAAGCTTTGTTCACTCACTCACCCTTCATAAATTTGTGGTATTTCATGAAAACACATCTCGAATAACAGGTATTAATGAATAATCATTATTAATGTAAAACAGGCATTAATAATTTAATGAATAATCATTATTAATGTAAAACAGGCATTAATAATTTAATGAATAAACAATTGATAATTTTAAAAATTAAACAGGTTAACAGTTAAGACATTTTTAAACAGTTTATTTTAAAAACTAAATATAACTATAATTTTTTAAAACAGGTATTAATGAATAACCATTCCACTAACCATACAAGATGATGGAATGATATGCGAATCGTAAGCAGGGCAATCTCAAGTTAAGAATGCTAGAAACTGAACACTTGAAATAACGACTAGTATCATCCAATTTATGGAATCAATTTAAGGATATTGGCTTCACTTAGAGGAAATATGTGGTCAATAACGACTAAATACCACAATGGTCAATGAAAAACGAAGCCTAACAGGTATAAAACTTCTCAGCTGTCTTAAGTTAGGGAAACCTACGTTTAAGATATCATTAGTTAGAAATTTTGCAAAGTTGCATCTGTTTCTGCTTGTTTATTTAGAACTGTGTTACTACATAGAGATCAGGGTGAAGGATCAATGACGGATCATTTTATTCACTGATTTACAGCTAATTTTGCATTTTATTTTTTTTTAATATTATTAAAAAACAAGATGTTTATATATATATATTAATTAATAATGTTGTAAATGTATAGAAAATTATCAATATACTCTAATTGTCATATGCAATTTATTCTGGAAATAATACGCAAATCAGATTTATTTTAATGCATGATCGCTTGTGCATGTGGTATTTTTATATAATATAATGGTTGCGAACAGACAATATAAAGTTTGTGGTTTAATTGACCCATGCGGTTTACATAAAACAGGGTATGTGTTGAAGGTTTATAAAAATCATTTTTAGTTTACCGTCATTATTATTATTATTTCTAGTTTACCGTCTGGTTTATTGGGTGCCAGCAAAGCTTGTTCCGAAACGATCCACACATATCCAGGGAGGGTCATGTTTAAGGCTTCCTTCCCTGAAGATACTTTCAGCATCTTCTGTACTGTAATTGCAAGAAATTTTATTACAATAAACAAAATTTGACGCATGTAACGTGGTTTTATAAAGCAAAATAATTTTAAGTGGAAAACATAAAAAGGAAATTTCATTTTAATCTACATTTTTTTATCAAGTAATATTTACCTAAAGAAAGCTAATGACTTTTAAAAACTAATAAAGAAACGAAGGTTGAGAATTAACAAAACATTCTTGCAGAAAAACATGTGATACCCGACTGAACGTCAGAATTAGAGGGAAAAGGGGTGCAAGTTTCAATCCGCTAGTGGTGTCTGCTGCAGTCAGTTCCGTTTTAATTTTAATTAATTTTAGAGATCATATTAGGGAGGATTTTATCATAGAGCAGGAAACTTGATGACTATTGTGATAGCGAGTTTAAACCAATTCGAATCGACAGTTGCCTGTGTGTTTCCTGGTTTTCTTCTATACAACAAATGTTGGTAGAGAAACACAAGGCACTAATGCAAACCTTGTATGACAGGGCATAAATTTAAAAAAATTGCATGCAGTGCTTCGAATTTGCTACAGCTATTGTTATAGTCATCGCTTTCAGTAAGAGACTTGGTGGCTATTGTGACGATGTGTATAAACTCCTCTTACTAACTATCAAAGTGCCTGGTAGGTGTTTGCAGTGTTTTTTCCCTCCGTATGACACGCATAATTCGAGGTAGTTACCCCAAAAACACTGACTTCCCCTCTTCTGTCTTATTCTCCCCTCATAGCATCGGTGGGCTATGAGGGGAGAGGGAGGGTTTTCCTCCTTATGACAAGCATAATTCGAGGTAGTTACCCCAAAAAACACTGGCTTCCCCTCTTCTGTCTTATTCTCCTCATAGCATTCGTGGTATACACGAAGCTCACCGATTAAAAAAATATCACAAAACCGGAAAATATCGACTAATTATTTAAATTCAATCCTTTTTACCTTTAAACATATCTGTGATTTGAAATTAATGAATTAATCAATATATATTAGCAAGATTGTGGCCTGGTGGCCGAGTGACTAGCTCTTTGGCGCTCGGTGCCATGGCTGTTTGTAATGGTTCCAAATCCACTTTAAATAGTATTTCCGGTCTAATATGAATATAGAATTGGACGTAGGGCTGAGAACGCTATCCTTAAAAAGAAAACAACATCTCTTGTTTCGAAATCTGCCAGTAGGCAGAAGACCTTGTCCAATCATGGGGTTGTAGCGTTATGTAGCAGAAGAACATTAGCAAGTTTAATGTGCACCTTATTTCATAAATATGTGAAAATTATATATATAATTTATATTCTGAAGAAGAATAAAGATGTGACAGCAGAATGCACAATTATGAGATAAAAGCCAGCTGTGCAAACTAAAATTTTGATTTCTAAGTAAAAAGATATTCATCTCACCTGGCATAAAGAATGAAAACCCTGCAATAGCGTCCCTGAGCTTCTTCGAGCTTCTGGCTGATTTCTGTGATGCCTGTTTCGTATTCGATGATGTCTTCGACCTGAAATCAGACACACAAAAAAATCATTTATTATCCTTCGAAATACATTTCCACATAAGAGTGGTTGCCATCTTAGATAAGGTTCTGGTGCTTCAGTACATGGATAGTCTCCGTTGAAGAAGTTTTCCGATTCGGAAAGTCCACCAGGTCGTTCTAGGACAGTTAATGAAAATTTAATTGGAATTTAAAGTTTGTACCTTGATGCCCGGTTGGTCGGCGAGGTTCTGAACCTGCCCAGGGTGGATCGACCGTCATTGTCCGAGCTGTGGATGAAAGTGACGCACTTGTAGTTGAGGAACTTCAGAATCTCGATCCAAACGTCCGCCTGGTTAGAGTACGGAGGGATGGTGCGCATGAAAGACGTGTGAAGATTCTGCAAGAAACAGCACGAAGACATCAATTGCAGAACGCATTTTATGTGAACAATATTTTTTTACGATTTATTTATTTTTTAGTGTTCAAAATTTATGTATTTAGATTCGTTTGATAATGGTTGAAAGTATAATAGAAAAAAATAAGCACATTTTTACCATTGGTTTTAATGCAAGCTGGAGCCTCGTATTCCATCTACGTATGCTGTGGATAGACCACCAAACAGGTGATGAGGGAGGACTTTTAAGGGTAATTACTTTACATGTCATATTCCATAAACTCAGAAAACTCCCACCAGCTAATCTAACTTGAACCTGCCATTGAGTTTTGACAAACAGTTGATTGTCCAATCCATAACAATTGTCAGCGGACTCGAACCTCCAGCACACCAGCAATGGTGTGCTGGCGGTTACCAATAAACCACCAGAGAGGTGTGTTACCAATAGCCCACCAGACTCGCGGCTTAGTGGTAACGTGTGCCACTGGTAAGCAGGCTGAGTATTTAGGCTGAGCTTACTACTTAGTCTGAGCTTTTTACTGGTATTAAAGTTGAGCTTCAAGCTGCTAGGCAGCATTGTTGTAGACACTGTTTCAAAAAAACTAGGAGGAAACCCTCAGAAAGTACTGCCTTCCTTCTTCAGGGACTCGGAACTAAATCAGGTTTTACCTACAGGTGCTCCATCACAGCAGAAGCTTCTCCCTTTCCCTCCATCCATGAGTAGTCTATTCAAAGGGTGTCCCACGTTGTCGGACACTGAGGAGTAGACACAACATTGGCTCATGAATCGTGAATTTTAGCCATTTGCTGTCTTTTAATGTTAAATTATTCAAAATCGCTGAGATTTGCTGTGTTTTCATTAATATTCATTTAGCATTGCCTTAAGTGTAATTATAAGTAAAATTTAATAAAATAACGAAAAATTTATAATTAAAAAATAATGAATAAATTTTTTTTTGCAGTTTTGTTTTTTAAATGATTTTTTATATTTCTGTTAACTTCTTTAAGTATTTAATTGTAAAATTGATAAAAGCCTATTGGTTGGGGATGATTAATTGGCAAGTAAAATTATACAATCATTTTAAGTTGTTTCTTTCGAATCATTATCTATAAAATATACAAGCAACCTCTATGTCTTTGTTTAGTGTATTCAATAGCGATTTTCTTTTATGCAAAAAATATTATGAGTAACATTTGACATATATAGGGCCTGAATGGCCGAGTGGCTAGCGCTCTGGCCCTCGGTATCACAGGTTTCGGGTTCGAGTCCCGGCGATGCCATGGATGTTTGTAGTGGTTCGAAATCCACTTTAAACCGTAGGTCCCGGTTCTAATAGGACTGTAGAGCGTTGCGGGAGCATTGTTACTGATACCCTGGGTAATGCAAAGTGAGTAACGTCTGTGCAGCGTTTGCTTTGAGGCATCCAAGACGAAGCTGTTTTGGATGCCGAAGTGTTTGTCAACTGCATTAGAATAAAAAAAAATTAAAAAAAAACATTTGACATATATACAGCAACATATTTGCAAACAGTATTAAGTCTAATATTGATTTAAAGATTTTTGCAACAACAGCGCAAAAAAATAAAGCGCAACTGATGCCAATCCCTCCCACATAAAAATCACATCCGTTTACCGTTTGGTCGAAACATCGGCCGAATGCAATAAGGGATGAGGAGGAAATTGAAAACTGGAGGAAAATGAATGCGTCACCATGGCAACCGGGAATCAATACAATGTCCGGTTACTTGGCAGCGAGCCAAGGACTGAGGGAAGAAGGGGCTAAGGAGTATTGAGAGATCTCTGCGTTCAGATTCTAGTGTTCTATTTTTAGACGAAGCATTGCTCTTTGTTTGAAGAACTCCTCTCGTTATTTCTAAAATGAACGAGACTGTTGAGTTCTCGAAACGAAACTGGAGGTTTTCAGAATTTACATCGTCTCCAATATAGTCCTGTCATATATCTGAATATATGTATATATACATTATGAATCCATTATTTAAATATTTATATTGCTGGAACCACTAATCACGTAGTAATCATTTTATAATCATGTTGAGGTAGATTACTTTTACGTAACTTTTAATCAGAATAAGAATATATTTGATTCTTTTGCTGTTTTTTATATGTTGGCTGCAATGCTTTTATGTGCTTTATTGCTATTTTTATATGATATTTAAATATACATATACACAAATTCTGAGTCCAGTTTTTAAATACTTATAATGTTTGATTATTGTTAGTATTACTGTGTCCAAAAAGTAAGGCCAATTTTGAATTTAAAATTCCCGGATTTTCTGGCACTGTCCTTGACATCTGTGTGAATGCCATCTGTGTCCTTGACATCTGTTTGACATCAAAATATTCATTAGTGTTTGAGTCACGCTTGGCTTTGTGAGATGCTAAAAGTGATTGCGGCGATTTTTGAAATGTCTGAATTCATTGAGCAAAGAACTTGCATTCAATTTTGTTTGCGGAAAAGTATAGAATATTGCAAAAGGCATTCAGGGAGCATATAGGAAAGAACTGTTTAGAAGTGGTATAAGAAGTTCAAAGAAAGCAGAGAACGCGTTGAAGATAAAGAGCCCTCTCGTCGACCCTTAACCTCAACTGACGAAGCTCACGTCCAAAGCATTAAAGATTTTGTTCTTGCAAACTGCAGATTTACAATTAGAGACCTTACTGAGGATGTTGGAATTTCAAAAGGATCGCTCAATTCTGTTTTGGGCCTCAAACGCGTCAAATATCAATTGGTACCGAAAACACTGAATGCGCCAGCTCGCAATGCATTGATTCTTCGTGACTTTTGTGCCAAAAATGAAACCCATATCGTTTCCAAACCCCTGTATTCACATCGTGCGACTTCTGGCTGTTCCTTAAACTCAAAAGACCACTCCTGGGAAACCGTTTTGAGTCGATTGAAAAGATTCAACGTGAATCGCCACGCTCTCCGAAGGCTATCCCTGCCGATGACTTTTTAGCATGCATTGAGGGTTGGAAAAAAAAAGTTTGCATAAGTGCATTGTGTCCGGAGGGAATTACTTTGAAGGCGATGAAATAAATTTGGAAGAATAAATAGAGAGTTTTTGAAAAAAAATAATTGGTCTTACTTTTGGGGCACATGTATATAGTCATGTAGCAAGCATTTTAAAAGCATCTTGAGGTAGCTTACCTTTTACGTAACTTTAATTAGAATAAGAAAATATTTGATTCTTTTGATGGTTTTTATATATGCTTAGCTGATAAGCTTTTTATGTACTTTTTGTATGCTTTATTGCTGTTTTTTATATGATAATTAAGCATACATATATATATTTATACATAAATTCTGAACCCATTTTTTTAATATTTATATCACTCGAACCACCAGGATATAGTCATGTAGCAAGCATTTTATAAACTACTTGAGTTAGCTTTACCTTTTAAGTAACTTTATTTAGAATAAAAATATATTTTATGGCTGCTAAGCCGTTATGAGTTTTTTTATATGCTTTATTGCTGTTTTTTATATGATGTTTAAATATATATATATAAATTATGAGTCCATTATTTAAATCGTTTGAACCATTAGGCTATAATCATGTAGTAAGAATTTTATAAGCAACTTGAGGTAGCTTTACCTTTTACGTAACTTTAATTGGTATAAAAAAATATTTTATTCTATTGCAGTTTATTTATTTACGCTTGGCATTTATCTTAGGAACGGTAGATATGTGATAAGGTTAAAATTTTAGTTAACCCGTGTTAAAACCGTGGTTAGCCCGCTATACTGCATTCTTATTACGCCATGAAAAAAATACTCGCAAAGAATTCCTACTGGGAATTGGACCCTTCTCTAATCCAAGGACAGAACTTCAATTTACAGATTTACCATGCCTATTCTAGACAGACACTTAAACCTGAAGTTTAAGTGTCATGACTTTACATGTCAGAAGTTATTTAGTTTTAAAACTAATGTACATTTCAGTAGACAGCTTCCAGGCTCATATTTACTTTTGAATAAAGATTTATCTCAAAAAATTGGTTTGGTTGGTTAGTTTGTCACACTACGGTCCTTTTTCGCACCCTTTAGAGTAATTAGACAGTTAACGTGAATATTTGTTTACAGTTTCGTGACTTGCAGTTTAATGTGAATTCTGAACCACTAACACATTTTACCACCACCGCCAGGAATCGAATCTGAGGTCTGTGGTGCCAAGGGCCAGAGCGTTAGCCAATTGGCCATCAGGACACTAAGAAATTGATAAAGGGAAACGATTGGCTAAATAAGTACTTATGCAAAACAAATAATTATTTAGGTTCATATGAGAATAAATAATTAAAAATAAATGATTAATATTTGAAGGCATTAAATTTTTGTTGAAGGAATTAAATTTTAAATATATCAAAAAGCATCGCAAATAAAATATTGGAAAACAAGAAGAACGAACATACATAATGTTTTAATTAAAATATTTTCCCGTGTATATATTGATCACCTAGCTACTATTTATGGAAATCATGTTTTAAAATAGTTCTATGAATGAAATCTTACGTGGGCGATATGAATAATATTCGATCATTATCTTCATAAATGCATGGTTGATTCATGTATTAGAAAGAAACGAATGATTAATGAAGAACTGTTTTTCTTTTTTTTGTTTAGAATTTCCGAGGTTTATTTGATCATAAGTCATTTAAATGCAGCAAAAGCAAAATTAAGGCATGGTAGAAAAGGAAAACAAATAATGAATGAAGAGAATAAATATAATGAAATTTATATAATATATGTAATAAAAAGAAATATTATAGATCTCATATCGGAATAAAAATATCAGAAATATTTTTCTTCTAGCCGAAAGACTTCATGGTGATTATTAGTCGGTGTTTTATATATATATACACTCATGTCCATAAATTAAGGATAATTCAGAATCACACAGAAATTGAACTCTTAAAATAAAAATTTCACCTGTAGAATATCACACACATCTTGAAGAAGAATATGCAAATTACAGGAAACCGCCAGATGGCGCGGATAGTACGTCACAATGACGAGAGTGTAAGAGAGGGGTATATAAGGAATGGTGGCAAAGAAGTAAAATTGTTCACATGCGCTTTAAAAGCCTTTCAGTGCAATAACGCATAGTTATGGCACGAAAGGAAGCATTTGGATGATTTTTACGTGGTGGAATTATCGGACGACTGGAATGTGGACGTACCCAGCTGGAAGTATCCGAGGAACTTGGAATCGCCCAGAGTGTCATCTCCAGGCTTTGGCAACGATTCCAAGATGAAGGTAATGTGAGTAGATGTTACAGCACAGGTCGCCCCCCGAGTTACAACGCCGAATGAGGACTGGTATTTAGCAGTTATTGCCAAAAAGAAACAGACGGAGCACAGCATCAGACCTGTCTCGTCAGCTCTCTTCAGCTACCGGTACGACAGTTTCAAGGCAGACCGTGTACAGACGCTTAGGGCACATTGGTCTATATGCTCGTAGGCCTGTCAGATGTGTTCCACTTACCTGCAACTCACTGTCGCCTGCGATTAACCTGGAGTAGAGAGCATGCATTGTGGACACCGCAACAGTGGTCTGGTGATGTTTTCCGACGTGTCCAGGTTTAGTTTGCAGTCTGATTCTCGCCGGACTTTCATATGGAGAGCGCCAGGTACCCGTTACCACCAAGAGAACACCATTGAACGACACCGTTACGGTGGTACAGGATGGCTCGTTTGGGGAGGAATTTTCTTTTCCAGATCTGACCTGTATGTTCAGAGTGTAACGATGACAGGCCACATCTATCGGGATTTCCTTCTGGAACAACATGTACGTTTGTTCGGGGCGCCATGGGTGCTGAATTTCTGTTTATGGATGACAACGCCCGTCCTCACCGTGCAAACATTGTAGACGAATGCCTTCAATTGTAGGATATCACGCGTATGGATTGGCTCACCGGGCTTGAATAAATAGAGCATGTGTGGGATATGCTTGGCCGACGAATTGCAGCCCGTGAACCCCCTCCCACCTGTCAACCGGAACTTCGGTGAGCATTGCTTGATGAGTGGTGTAATGTTCCCAAGATCAGATTGATAATTTGATACTCAGCATGCCTAGACGTTGTAAGGCCTGTATTGCGTCGTCCGGGAGACATACTCCATATTAACCATCATACTAGCCATGTTATACTGTTTTTTGTAAATAGGCTCTTTTTTTAATTTTGCTCCAGGGAGTAAAAATGCAATTTTTATTAATTATGTCAATCATATAGCATCTTTTTTGCTCTTTACCTTTTGTTTAATATATAGACTTTACAAATAAGTCAAATTTGTTTTTATTCTGTCTCTTTTTTTTGCCTGAACTTCATTATCCTTAATTTATGGACATGAGTGTATATACATATTCTTTAGCATTAAAGTTCGAAAGCCTCTTTTGCTTTTATGTTGATTTCCATTACCTTTGTTTGGAAAGAAATTCACAATCCTCAAATTGTGAGGAGTAATGATTTAGCATTTTGATTACAGTGGCAACAGGTTTCTATGATTAGAATTTTTATGGAATCGGATCTGTAATAGAATGGAATATGAAACAGCATCTTACGTCCAGCGGAATCCCATTTTACACTTATGAACGTTGAACGCTTTTTGTGATTTGAGTTTACAGAAGGTAGAAATATTGATCAACACATGTCCACTGAATAGTCATCTTGATCACCATGCAATAGTCCCATACTTACTCATGCTTCAAAATCAACAATTATGAGAATTGAAGGATTTGAATCTCTCCATATTTTGAATGTTACAGTCTGTTTGTTTCAAGTTACAATAGAAAAAATGAGAATCCTGCATCCTGTTTACAAAAATAGAAGCGCCGCTGTTATTTAAAACACATATAAATGGTTTTATTTTTGGAACGAAAGAATTTTTTTTTTTTTTTTTCACTGCACATATAATTCCACTAACGGGCCTGAATGGCTGAGTGGCTAGCGCTCTGTCGCTCGGTACCACATGTTTCGGGTTCGAGTCCCAGCGATGCCATGGATGTATGTAGTGGTTCGGAATCCACTTTAAACCGTAGGTCCCGGTCTAATAGGATCGTAGAGCGTTGCAGGGGCATTGTTACTCAGTGTCCGTGGCTTATCATCAAGTTACACGCGCCTTCTGGGTAATGCAAAGTGACTAACGTCTGTGCAGCGCTTTGCCTTAAGGCATCCAATACGTCCATGTCTAAGTGTTTGCCAGCTGCATTAGAACAAAAAAAAAAAATGAATAATTCCATTAACGCCCTTACATTATTTCGATGTTTGAATTCTTTTGGTTCAGAATTTCTCATTTCGTATGTGTTTAAACGTGAAATTTGAATTATTATCACATTCTATATCAAATTATATTCAATAATGATTTTCTTTAACTTAAAATAAGAAGGCATTGTGGTATTTTGTGTTGTGTCGAACCCTCAATAACCTGCAATGTGGGAGGGCATATCATGAGTATCTACTGGGGATCAATGGAGTTCTGTCGTAATGGAGTCCCGTAAGTAGAAGTCTCACTTGGCCCTGTGTCGCTGAAGAAGGAAGGCAGTGGCTTCTGGGAGGAATTTTAGAGGGAACTACCCAAGATTTGTGTATCTTATGGGAGAAAACTCAGGAAAACTCCCACCAGGTAGTCCGACTCACGAGGCAAAAATGCTGAACATCATAAACACCATCAAATCTCCTCGCTTTTGAAAAAGTGTCAACAACAAAGTTTTCACTGATTGAACCTCAGCCCTAACACTGACCAGCGGCGCGAGTTGCAATTTCCCGTTGTACAACGTTGTTGTCATTACGGTATGCCCTTTAACAACATGCTGTTACAGGATTAAACGTTGTAAACCATACAGTAGGACTCCTGTTTTCGTGACCTACCTTGTCTGAGAGTGAAGAGTCCCTCGAACTGATTCCGATGACGGGAATGTTGTAGAATCCGCACGTGTAGGAGACTGCCGCCGGGAGAGCTCTCCCGCGGTCGGATGGCTGATGATCACCGCGTACACCTGCGGAAACAAACCATTGTTACTGTTTGACTGATAGGTATAGAATATGCTTATTGCAAGAAATTGCAAATAGAATTTCGCTTATTGAAGAAAAAAATGAATTTCGCTTAAAGAAAAAATGAAAAATGATATCAAGTATTTCGCTTATTGCAGAAGCCTAATATTGTACTGAAAAAGTATGGATCGAGTATGCTGTCATTAAAAGCAAATTGTTACATAAAGCAACTAATTATGCAATGTTTTTCATGCTATCACATCAATCCTTCATATTATTCATTAATCCTTTGAATTTGTGAAATAAAACTCAAATTAAAATACAGATTGACATAAAAGTTTAGACGTACTTTAAAAAAAATATTTTAAAAATACAAAACATGGCACATACGATTTATAATACTTAAAGGTAAAGGAATGAAAGTTTTTTTTCTTCTTAATCTGCAATTACTCCATGTATAGACCTTTATAGATTGTATGAAGTATATATTACAGTTCTGATTGTGATTTTTGTTTCATAACAAAGCCAACAAAAATATTTTACTTAACAAAAACAGCTTTTATGATAAGTTTTTTGGTACTTACGTATTAATGATACCTTGGCGACAGACTTGGCGGTTTTTAAGTGTCGCCAATCTAACAGCCTAATATAAAACTGAAAATAAAAAACGCCAAATCTGTAGTTGCGGTTGGCGCGTGTGCTCTTTATTGCCGCAACTGTCGCCAAGATATCGTTAATACGTAAGTACCGTTTTTTTTAGTTTCACTAAAGTGAGAGATTTAAATGTAAAGTTCTAATGTAAGTTTGTCACTAAATGTAGTAACACAAAATACAATTATTGTGGAGTACTGCATACCAAGCTCTAAAATAACTTGCCGAGTTCTGGTGCTGGACTTTCTAAAAATTTTTTTTTAAATTAAATATATCATGAAACTTTGAAATCTTATATTTCAAAAGTTGCATCTTTTCTAACTTGTTTTTTTCAAAAAATTCAACAGGTTTCTCTTGCTCTGTAGTTTTAGCCGTTCTATTTTCCTTGCAAACAACCATTATTTTGAATGACAAATATTCATAAATACATGATGCTTTCAAAATCACATCAAACTGGAAATAGAATGTTTATCGTTGCAGCTTGTACTCGAAAAACAAACTCAACTATCTCAAGGTGTAAACAAGTTATTCTCCTTGCAAGCTTACAAAATATCAAGACATTTCATACATAGTAAATATTTTTAATACTGCATTTAAAACTGACCACAGCCAGATGTGTCTCTCACCCACCCTGATTGAAAAAGTACGAAACAACATGCGTTTCAATTTCTGTTCCCACTGGAGAAAATCAGAAAATTCTTAATGAGAGAATCGAGATTCTGAATGAGAAAATTCTTAATGAGATAATAGAGGTTCTGAATGAGAAAATTCTTAATGAGAGAATAGAGAATGAGAAAATTCTTAATATGAGAATTCTTAATGAGATTCTTACTGAGAGAATTCTTAATGAGACAATTCTTACTGGGAGAATTCTTAATGAGACAATTCTTACTGGGAGAATTCTTAATGAGACAATTCTTAATGAGACAATTCTTAATCAGAGAATTCTTAATGAGAAAATTATTCGGAAATCAGAAAATCAGCCATTGAAGTCCAAATTCAGACGCTGGTTCAAGATGAATGGTTGGAAACTGACCTGCGCGGAGATGAGGTGGTTGCAGACGTTCTGCGCCGTCCTGATGGGATTCCTATCCATGGGCAGCGACACCCCTCCAGCTTCACCCTGGGCGGCAGCGTGTTCATGTCCTCGTTCACGTCCACGATGGCCTGCATGAAGTGCGAGATCTTCTCGCCCACCGACAGCACCGCGCCGATGTTGAACACCTTGTCCGCCTCGCCCCCCAGCGCCGCCCCGGCGCACATCCCCAGCAACACCAACACCACCGGCCCCATGGCAAAGAACCTCGTCCTCAGCGGAGAGTCGTCATCGGCGAGCACCTCTCTGCAACAGAAACAATAAACGATTAGGCTTATAGATTGGTATAATATTCTATCAGGCTTATAGAATTACACCAAATCAAAAATAATCATTTTTGATTTGGGGGCAATTACAAGCCAATCATATTACATTTGCATTATACTTGATCACGGACTTCAACTGCCCTAGGAAGTAGACATCAGTTATTAGCAGACTCAGAACTAATCATTACAGAGTGATGAAGATTCTCCCAGACAAGACCAGGGAATACATCCCCTGCAGAAATTTCCCCAACTCACTCCCCATGTCTTGCAATTGGGTATGGTGCCAATCGAGGCCAACTTAAGAGAAGTATTGTATAGTGAAGCGGCGCCTTGCTAGCGGTCGCTGTGGTGAAGACTTTTGACTTGATCTAACTTTATTATATATTTAAATCCATGGACATGATAACAACAGCAACAATATACTTGTTATCACTCAAGAATTTAATACTATATTGCTTACGATTTATAAACTGTGGTAGAAGTCCACACGTGGTAGAAGTCACCACGTTAAATAGCCATAGATTTAAAATATTGAATTTAAAAATACTATTAAGGAATTGTTGGTTCTTCTTATGCACATTGGAATACATTTTTGATCTTTTCTCTGTGGGTATAGATAATATTTTTTTCTCTTCTAAGGGGATTTCGTCTTTAGATTTAATAGAATTGCCTTTCTGTTCTTTTCTCTTCTATTGAAACTTCCTATTTGTCATCTTCTGTTCGAATGGACCTTCGTCTTCGGTTCTAATGGAACTTTCTGATTGTTTGTTTCCTATTCTTTTTATTCGGTAAAATGTTCCAGACTCAATCCCTTTGGTATTGGTCCATCAAATTTTGTTCAAAACGATTGGATTAATTCCAAATATAACTTGATTGATTTTGGATTGATCCATCAAATTATATTGGATTGATCCATCAAGTAATATTTGGAGATACTCCTTACACCAATCTTTTTATTTGTGCATCATATGATCTTATGTCCTATATTTAAATACCGGTTATATTCATCAAGCTGTTATTTTTTATTCAGTTGTAAATCCTTAGTTGAATACAATTTTTTTAGTGTCACAGTAAGTTAGATTGAAGCTTTGCATGGCCAGATCTGCAGGAACAAGTTTCGAACACAATATCTAACTTTCAATTCTTAAAGAAGGACCATAGATTTAAGATGCCTATTTCCAAAAACTAAGCTTCATCAATATGCCGATGAGCTAAGAACCAATTTTATATTATATTGCTTATTCACTCAAGAATTTAATATTATATTGCTTACGATTTATAAACTGTGGTAGAAGTCACCATGTTAAAGGGCTATGGATTTAACATATTGAACTTAAAAAAACTCCACTAAGTAATTGTTGGTTCTTCTTATGCACATTGGAATACATTTTTGATCTTTTCTCTGTGGGTGTAGATAATATTTTTCTCTTCTAATGGAACTTCGTCTTCAGATTTAATAGAACTGCCTTTCTGTTCTTTTTCTCTTCTACCGAAACTTCCTATTTGTTCGTCTTCTGTTCGAATGGAGCTTCGCCTTCGGCTCTAATGGAACTTTCTGATTGTTTGTTTTCTGTTCTTTTTATTCGGTAAAAATGTTCAAGACTCAATCACTTTGGTATCGATCCATCAAGTTTTTGTTCGAAAAGAATGGATTAATTCCAAATATAACTTGATGGATTTTTGCATTGATCCATCAAATTATATTGGATTGATCCATCAAGTTATATTTGGAGATACTCCTTATACCAACTTTTTTGTTTGTGCATCATATCATCTTATGTCTTATATTTAAATACCGCATTTAATTCATAAAACTGTTATTTTTTTATTCAGTTGTAAGCTCTTAGTTTGCATGCGTTGAATTACTTGATTGTTTATTTCTGTTTTTAATTAGATAAATTATTTGGCACAGCTTGGCCAAATTTCATCTTTGTGCCATAAAATAAAACTTATTTACCTACTTATCTTTGAAAGTCACTATAAAGAGCTTGAAAAAAATTTCTCAGTGTCATAGTAAATTGGATTGAAACTTTTCAAGTCCAGATCTGGAGGAATAAGTTTTGAACCCAATATCTAACTCTTCAAATCTTAAAGAGTGACTGTAGATTTAAGATGGTGCCTATTTCCATGCTATGCTAAGATCCTATTAGATGCATTCATCAATATATAATGCCGACGAGCTAAGACAAATTTAATTCACTATTGCAAATATAATGCAATAGTGAATAATAGTTAATAGTGAATAATAGAATAGAATAGAATAATAGTGAATAATAGTTAATAGTTAACATTATGGTCGTTTTAACTTATGGTTTCAATGGTTATTGAAATTAAACTGTATTACTAACTGAATCTTCAAAAGTACTACATTAAAGAAAAGTTTATTTAAAGTTAAAATACTTGAATATGTGAAATCCCCACGACATAGGGAAAAAAGGAAGATGTATTCTCCTGTTTGTGACAAGAACAAAAAGAGCAGTTTCTATATACTGTAAGAATTGTACACTAATTTGATATTCTGATAGTAAGAACTTATGAAAAATTAAAGGTTATCAATATTAAAAAATAAATATTTTTTCATACAAAATATTTTTAAAGCACAGTACTTACTCGTATATACCAGTTGTACCTTAAAAAGTCATATGAGAAGTTACTTTAGTAAAGACATTCATATTTTGAAAACGGATCAAAACATGAAATATGATCCGATCCTCGGTAATTATAAAAATTAAACATTAAATATTGGTAAATATTTTGTTCAGCGTATTATAATTTATTAAAAATTACAAGAAACTTTTGTCAAAATATACTATCCTGAGTATTGTTGCTATTTAAGTTATTTATTTATTACCCAAATGATAAGTCTCAACTCTGTCGGGGTCAAAGATATTAGTTATCGGTAAATGTTTGCTTCAAGAATTTCTTATGTATTTTAAGGGACTCACTTTAGTCACGTTCTTTTATCTGCTGTATTTTAAAAAGCATTTGGATAAACTTTGAGTGAAGCAGTGTCAGAAAGTAAGTATCAAGTCAAGTTACGGGATTGTCACAAACTGATGTCATTTTAAAATTGCACAAGATAAAAGCTTCATTTATTTTTTTAAATTCATCCAACTGCTCAAATTCTTTTATATCAACATACAGGGTGTTTCAGAAGGATTGGTCTATTTGCCTCGTGATAAAAAATTTCCATTACAAAGTCATTTCCATCATGATAATAACGAACGGAGGAATCCATTTGAACATAATAGAAGGAAAGCAAAGCCTTTGCTTTTTGAATATTGCATAATTTTCCAATACAACTTTTCATGTTCACCATACAACACCCAACCGGTAATTCATTTCACGCTAGTTATTGTTGCTTACGACTTCTTTATACAGACATATAAAGAAGTCGTAAGTTTCTACATATGCCTACATTATTGTAGCATTTTTTCCCCCGGGAAGAGTTTTGGCATTTCATTCCCAAAGAATATATATTTTTTGACAAGTACATAATAATAACCCATCACTCAAATTTTACTCAATAGTTTTTAATATTAATGAAAATAACCTGTCACTTAAAAATTGATTGCTGATATTCGGTGTCGTGTTTAATGAGATATGAAATTAGCGAAACAACTACAAATTGAATAGGAACTACAATGAATTGTTCCATCGTGATTGAAATGTCTATTCCAATAAGAAGTGAGGGAAGCTGACCCCCCTCTTTACGGATTGCCTTAAAGGGAGGTTTTGGTGAAGAGGAGAGAGAAGTCTGCGACGAGTCGACCGGAAGTATTTATTTATCTTTTTTTCTCTGAAGTGAATGAATAGGCCGGAGTTTCGTTTGTTTTTCAAAGTGAACCCTCTGTGATTTCGTGTGACGTGTTATAATTAAGGTCTGCCACAGATCAGGCAATTAGATTCGACGTAGACTCGAGCACTCTGAATATCTCTGACATCGGAATGAACTGTACTTGTGATCAAATTTTATTTCTAATTTTTCATTTCTTTGTATAATAACCCACAGTTCATTATTTGTATATATATATATATATATATATATATTAGGAATCAATAAAGAAAGTTATTTTAAATATGCAGTGTACAATAAGACTTGACGTACGTTTATTGTGATGAAACGGGGCATCGAAAATTGAAAAAACAGTATGTTTATCATGCATGTGCTTCACCACCATACATGCACAGAGCATCAAAATCATGAAAGGTTTTGTTTGCCAAATGCTTAACTACCAGACGTTTTATTCTTGAAAATTTTACGAAACAGCACTTCAAAAGACGAATGTACAAAGACAAAACAAATATAGACATTTTCTCCCGCACTTTCAAATAACATATGTGTGCTGTTAATGGAAATGAAATTTTATTTGTAATTCTGTGAACTTGTTACACGTTTAAAATGGGCTAAACTTTAGTGTAATTTTAGATATATTTTGTAATGAGCTCCTCTCTTTAGTTTTTATTAGCAATAATGTCAATAAACTTGAATTATTGGGACTCGATTGTAGTTGGAAAATATTTTGATCACAGAATAGGTTTATCAAAAAGGCATAGACATAGGTGAATTACGTGTTCTACTTATGTATGACGCGAGTAATACACCTGTAGATGAGGAGGGAAAGGCATTGACTTTCGCATGACTCATGAGTGAAAATCACCCTGGCTGCTGATCATCCAGTTTCCACCAATTACACTGGCTGCAGAGGAAAAACGCTTGCACTCTTTGTTACAATGATCATTGAGTCTATTCGTTTCTGATAGCAATGATTGCAACGGACATTGCTAGCGAAATCCAACATCAGCCCTCCTGCATGCCAATTGCACATGTTACTAGGCCACGAGTTGAGGCATTATTGCATTAAAAAGTAACAGAACTCTCACGCTAGCTAGCAAACTTTACTACTAAATCAAAATTTAGACCAAATAATTTTTTTTTCTTCTAATGCAGCTGGCAAATAGACGAATAGACCGTGATCTTTCGCCATAACGGCTGCACCTATGTTACTCACTTTGCATTACCCAGGGGGTGAACTTGATGGTAGCCCACGGAGTAACAATGGCCCTCAGCGCTCTACGATCCTATTAGGACCGGGACCTACAGCTTAAAGTGGGATTCTGAACCACTACAAATACCCATGGCAAAGCCGGGATTTGAACCCGATACCTGTGGTACCGAACGCCAGAGCGCTAGCCATTCGGCCATCAGGCCCCTACCAAATAATTATAAATTCATTATAAACTTATTGTACTATTTATTATAAATTCATTATAAAACTTATTGTAATTTATTATAAATTCATTATAAACTTATTGTACTATTTATTATAAATTCATTATAAACTTATTGTACTATTTATTATAAATTCATTATAAACTTATTGTACTATTTATTATAAATTCATTATAAACTTATTGTACTATTTATTATAAATTCATTATAAACTTATTGTACTACTTATTATAAATTGATTATAAACTTATTGTACTATTTATTATAAATTCATTATAAACTTATTGTACTATTTATAATAAACTCATTACAATATTCAGTATAAATTTTTGTAGTATTTAGTGATCGAAACGTGGCAATATCTAAACTGATAATTCCTTCTAAAATTAAAACTAAATACCAAATTACATAACTAAATGTCGACAGAAGAACAACTACTGCTCTCATAAGATTAAGGATGAAGCACCACAAAAATATGAACATTTCTGCTGATGGCGTTAAAAATATCAATAATGTGGCAATTGTCCTAATGTCGAGTTTACTAATTCCTCATTAAAGATAAGTCGAGTTTACTCCTCATCATGTCCTTGCCATGTCGCCATGCATTCTCTGGACAATGGGCAGGTAAGACCAACTATTGACCTAGGTGGCAATCAACATGGCCAATATTATTCGGGAACACCAAGATATTTGATTTTCTTGTATTCTTCAGGGAATACGACAAAATCAACAACAATGATCCAGTTTTTGCCAAAAATATTTGTATTGGATAAAATGGTGCTTATATGAATGGACAACAATTATTCTTCAAATTAGGCATTTCACATAGAATATCTAACCAATCGTACAGAATAGTTCATGAAAAGCATTATCATTTAAAAGAGAAAGAACCCTTTTATCTTTTTAAGGTTCAAAACTAGTTAAATAATAAAAAGAATTATTCCCTAAAAGCATTGGGATCTCTTTGAAAAATTAATTTTCAGAAAGGATTACTCCGAAATCTTATAGGCCCCTTAAAGAAAAATTCTTCTTAGAAGAGAAAAGGAAAAAATAAAGAGGATATGGGGAAAATGCTTTCATGAATTAAAGATCAGAGGCGGCTTTCTCGGTTGATATTTCGAGGTTTTTCCCCTCGCTCTGTGCTTGCTACTAGAGACCCGCCGAATGAGACATTTTGCTTAAAAGCATTGCCAGACAAGTATGTTGCACCTTTTCTTAATTTATTCTAACGGGGGGCATTGTCCTTCTGGTCGTTGTGTTCTAGACATTTTGTTGGAAATTAGACATTTTGTTGCAAAAAAATTTGTGTAAAGTAATTAATTATGCTTTTTAGAAGTTTAAACAAAGCTTGCTTTTTTGCAGTTTTAATGAAGAATGCTGTTAATATTTTTTTTCATATGAAATTAATAAAGGAAAACGTGATTTTTGTTATTTTTAATTTAAAATGCATTTATTAATAATCTGTAATGTGTACACGTTTATAAATTACCTTTAAATATACTATATATTTATGGATTGTCTATAATGTATATGTTTTTAATATATTTTTGTTTGGTTTAGTTTGTCGCTCTACGGTCAGTTGGTGCTCACTTTAGGCTAATTAGGCCGGGACCTACAAGTTTAACGTGGATTCCGAACCATTAACAATACTTTTCATGCTACTACTGCTCAAACCGGAAGCCTGTATATCTTTTATCTGTAGAAACCAACTCCATAAACTACAATATAAAGATCTATTTATCTGTGTTTAACAAGGCAATAGTGAAATCTAATAACCTATTTTATGGATGACAATCAACCATACCGCCAATTCGTACCTGAAGACTGGGATCCCAAAGGCCAGAGCGCTATATTTGATTTTCCAGTACTTTCAGGGAATACGACATCAACAACAATGATCTAGTGTTTTCCAAAATAATTTGTACTGGGTAAATGGTGCTTAATATTTACAACCAATATTATTGGACAACAATTATTCTTCAAATTAGGCTATCACATGGATTTCCTAACCAATCGTACAGAATAGTTCATGAAAAGCATTAAAAGAGAAAGAGCACTTATCTTTTTAAAAATTTGATGAAAGTTCAAAAACTAGTTAAATAATAAAAAGGATTCTTCCCTAAAAGCATTGGGATCTCTTTGAAAAATTAATTTTTCAGAAAAGATTACTCGAAATCTTATAGGCCCCTTAAAGAAGAATTCTTCTTAGAAGGGGAAAAAAAAAAAAGCGATATGGGGGAAAAGCTTTCATGAATTAAAGATCAGAAAGGCGGCTTTCTCGGTTGATATTTCGAGGTTTTTCCTTCGCTCTGTGCTTGCTATAGAGACTCGAAGAATGAGACATTTGCTTAAAAGCATTGCCAGACATGTATGTTGCACCTTTTCTTAATTTATTCTGACCGGGGGCATTGTCCTTCTGGTCGTTGTAGTTCTAGACATTTTGTTGGAAATTTAGACATTTTCTTTTAGACATTTTGTTGGAAAATTTGTGCAAGGTAATAAAGCACACTATTTAGAATTATCAGAGCTTTCTTTTTGTAATTTTAATAAAGAATGTGTTAATATATTTTTAACATGAAATAATAAAGGAAAAAAGTGATTTCGTTATGTTTAATTTAAAGTGCATTTATTAATAATCTGTAATGTGTACACATTTATAAATTACCTTTAATACATTTATTGATTGCTTATAATGAATGCGTTTTTTTTTTAAATATGTTTTTGTAGGTTTCGTTTGGTTTGTCGCTCTACGATCTTTTTTGCACACTTTAGGCTAATTAGATCGGGACATACAATTTAACGTGGATTCTGAACCCCTCACAAACATCCATGACACAACCAGCATTCAAAACCAGAAGCCAAAGGACAGAGCGCTATTAGCCTAATTAGACCGGGAACTACAGTTTAAAATGGATTCTGAACCGCATTAAAGCATGATAACAAACATCCATGCTACTGCCAAAATTCGAACCTGAAGCCTATAATCTTTGTAGAGAAAGCCTGTAATCTTTTTTTTACTCCATAAACTACAATATAATATATATTTATCTGTGCTCATCAAGGCAATAGTGAAATGGAATATTTTTTTAAAGATGTTTTTTTTCTCTTGGGAAAAAGTTGAAATCTTTCTATGTTTTGATCTCTTATCGATTGGTTTGATTTGTCGCTCCACGGTCATTTTTTGCACATCGAAGTTTAATTAACCAGGACCTATAGTATAATGTGGATTCCGAACCACTTACAAACATCCATGCCACCGCCAGATTCGTACCTGAAGCCAGGTCAGAGCGCCAGTCACTTGGCCGCCAGGCCGCACTCTTCAGGGAATATGACAACAGCAACAACAGCGATCCATTTTTTTCCGAAAAAATTGTACTGAGTAAATGGCGACTAATATTTACAGCCAGTATTATGGTACTAAACAACAATTATTTTTAAAATTAGGCATTTCACATGAATTTCCTAACCAATCGTACAGAATAGTTCATGAACAGCATTATCCCTTAAACGAAATGAACCCTTTTATCTTTTAAGAATTTGATGAGGGTTCAAAAACTAGACAACTAAATAATAAAAAGGATTCTTCCCTAAAAGCATTGGGGGTCCCTTTGAAAATTAATTTTTCAGAAAGGATTACCCGAAATCTTATAGGCCCCTTAAAGAAGAATTCTTCTTAGAAAAGGGAAAAAATAAAGAGGATATGGGGAAACGCTTTCATGAATTAAAGATCAGAGGCGGCTTTCTCGGTTAATATTTCGAGATTTTTCCCTACTCTGGGCTTGCACTAGAGACTCGCCGAATGAGACACTTTGCTTAAAAAGCATTTTTTTTAAGTATGTTGCACCTTTTCTTAATTTATTCTAACCGGGGGCATTGTCCTTCTGGTCGTTGCATACCAGACATTTTGTTGGAAAATGTGTACAAAGTAATAAGGCATGCTATTTAGAATGAACAAGGCTTGCCTTTTTGCAATTTTAATGAAGAATGCGTTAATATACTTTTTAACATGAAATGATAAAGGAAAAATCTTTGATGATTTTGTTATGTTTAATTTAAAATGTCTTTGTTAATAATCTGTAATGTGCAAACTACAAATTACCTTAAATATACGATACATTTATGGATTGCCTATATTGTATACGTTTTGTTTTAATATATCTTTGTGGGTTTGGTTTGGTTTGGTTTGTCTTTGATGCTATTGTCATTGTCTCTACGCTATTGTAATTGTCTCTTATAGTCTCCACGCTATTGTAATCGTCTCTTATTGTCTCTACGCTATTGTCATTATCTCTTATTGTCTCTACACTATTGTCATGGCCATTGTCTCACTATAACTATTTTCTTTATATTTTTATTAATTTTGGTGCACACTTTAGGCTAATTAGACCTGGAACTACACTATAACGGGGATTCCAAACCACTAACAAATATCCATAGCCTCATCAAAATTCGTACACGAAGCCTGCATATCTTTGTCGAAACCAACTCCATAAACTAACCATCATATCTATTTATCTGTGCTTAGCAAGAAAATAATGAAACATAATATTTTTTTTTTACACACGTTTTTTAATGGAAAAAAGGTCTAATTCTTTTCTATGCATTCTTCTCTTATCAGTTTGAGAGTTTACATTTTATTTTGATAAGTTTCTGAAACTTGTACGAAACCGAAAGTATCATGTTCGAACCCCGTGGAAAATAGGAAGTTATACGTGGAAAAGATTTCATGAATTGAAGATTAGGGCTGCTTTCTTGATTGATTTCGAGATTTTTCCTCGATCTGACTTGCAGTAAGGACTCGCCAAATGAGACACTTTGCTTAAAAGCATTGCCAGACAAGTATGTTGCACCTTTTAATTTATTCTAACTGGGGGCATTGTCCTTAAGGTCGCTGTGTTCTAGACATTTTGTTGGAAATTTAGACATTTTCGAGACATTTTGTTTGAAAATGTGTTCAAAGTAATTATGCTATTTAGAAGCTTGAACAGAGCTTGCTTTTTGCAATTTTAATGAAGAATGCTTTAATATACTTTTTTAATATGAAATTAATAAAAGGAAAAAGTGATTTCGTTATGTCTAATTTGAAATGTCTTTGTTAATAATCTGTAATGTGCACACGTTTGTAAATTATCTTTAAAATACAATACATTTATGGATTCCTGTGATGTATACATTTTTAAATATATCTTTGTAGGTTTGGTTTGGTTTGTCGCTCTAATGCTATTGTCACTGTTTCTTATTGTCTCTACGCTATTGTCATTGTCATTGTCTCGCTATTGCTATTGTCTTTTATATTTTAATGAATTTTGTGCACACTTTAGGCTAAATAGACCGGGAACTACAGTTATACATGGATTCAGAACCACTAACACATATCCATGCAACTGCCAGGATCCGAACCTGAAGCCTGTATATCTTTGCAGAGACCAACTCCATAAACTACAACAGCATATTTATTTATCTGTTTTGTTTAGCAAGACAATAGTGAAATAGAATATTTTTATACACGTTTTTTTATTGAACAAAAATGCCGAAATCTTTTCCATATTTTCCAGACTGTAAGTTTATATTTTATTTTAACAAGTTTCTGAAACCAGTTCGGTACTAAGCGAATCAGGTTCGAACCCCGATAAATACAGCCGAAATCAAAATATGTCTGGGGCCTGATGGCAGAGTGACTAGCGCCCTGGCTCTTGGTGCCACAGGGTTCAAATCCCTGCTGAATATGAATGTTTGTAGTGGTTCGGAATCCACTTTAAATCGTAGGTCCTGGTCTAATATGACTGTAGCGCGTAGAGCTGATAACCCTACCCCTTAAAAGTCAGTGCCATGTCAGACTTCTACCTACGAGTGTTCCATCACAATATAAGCAGCCCCTCTTTGCATGAAACCACAAATGATTCTTGGACTTGGTCTAGATGTTGCTGTCTACTAAAGGGGATAAGAAACAACAACAGATATGGCTATACCGGAAATGGATAGGATAAATCTGTAGGATGGAATATCCTTCCATTAGGCTCATTAAGGAGGTAGGGCGGATTAAGAGAATGCATCCAAATGCCCTCCTGGGGGAAATTCATTCAAAATTAAAGTGGTGAAATCAAGCATTTCTTAGAGAACCCTGAGTAACTCTGAAACTGCTACAAATTTCCCATTTAGACGGTGACTAACATGTCTAAATGACTGGCCTTCTAAAACCACGACAAGTTATTTAGGTAACAACAAATGAAATGAATAAAATTCTCAATATACATGGCTCAAAAATAATTTGTTCCAATAAATGCATTTGATAATTTGATGGATATTTATTACAAGGAATATTCTCTGACGTTTGTATTTCCGGTAAAATAGCAACTCAAGATGATTAGATTTTAACATGGTGATAGTTTTACAATTAGTGTAAAATAAAGTTTATTTTATGCTGTTTCTTTCTCAATTTTTTATTATTTTTTTTTTTGGAACTTTATAATAAAATACATAATAGCGACTAAAGATAATTATGTAGAATTTCACACACATAAGGAATAAATATTTCACTATTGAAAGAAATATTTACCTAGAAATAAATTTATATACAAACTACTATGAAATATATAAAATCAATTTGATAATCTTAAAATTTTATCCTTCATACGACAAATATTTTAAAAAAACTAGAATTATTATTATTATTATTAAATTGCAGGAATTTTTCCCTCATTAAAATAATTCTAAATTCTAAAAAGAATAAATTCTTCGTTGCCATATTCAGAAACACAAATTATTCTGTCTGAAAACATGCAAGACTTTTCAGATAATTTTGTATGACTGAATCTAATTACAGTTATTTTTATGTTTTATAAAATGTTTTAGAAAATTATTTCATATTTAATTAAAAAGTTTAACGAAAATGAGAAATACTTAATTTAAATGAATATTCAAGTTCAGTTTTTGGATGTTTAATATTTTAATGTGCTTTTAATTAATTCCTATTTCTTCTTATAAATTTAAGAGTCTTATAATTTTAGAAATAAAATTCTTTTGTTAATGATTTTTTTTAAAGTTAGATTTAGGTTTTTAAATTTAAGAAAAATAAATATGAAATGTTTAACTCATTTAGAAAAGTATATTTTTTATGGCAGAATTTAAAAAGTTGCATTTGAAAAAAAAAATGCCTTTTTAATATATAAATGAATAAAATGATTAAATAATTAAAAAATTTTTAATGAATAAAGTAGAGAAATGATGTCTTTTTATGCTGCTAAACATTGCTAACATTGCTAACACAGAATTGCAAAAAAAATTTGCTATCAATTTGACAATTAAACTGAAAATTTTAACGGAAAAAGAAATTATAGCGGAGTTGGCTGTCTGAAATTAAAAATTAAAAATTAGTTAATTTTAATATTTGATTTTTAGATGCTTTATATACATATATATATATATATATTATTATAAGCATTAAAAAATAAGCTTTAATATTTTTTATTTCTGATCAATTAATTCATAAAACAAAAAAAGCATTAGATAAGCATAAAAATATTTTACACTTTAAGGATTTTTTTTGTTACAGCTTTTTAAGAAGCATTTGTTAATCAGTAGATTGAAAAATAATAATTAATAATTAAATAACTTTTTAATTATTACTTAAATAGCTTTTTATTAAAAATGTTTTGTTGTTATAATTTATTTTAGGAATAACATCTTTCGATCTTTCGCCAAAAAAGGTAATTAACAAATGCTGTTAATTTAAACAGCAAAACGAGATTTCTACGCATAAATAAATTTGAAGATTTAAATGAAATTTATAATTACTAAGTCTCATTAAAATCATTACATTCAATTTTTAAAGTAAAAACTACAGTTAATTAGATTTAAGATAATAATAATAATAAAGTTCACAAACTTATTAACTAATATAAATTGCCAAAAATATTATGAAAGTTTTTTTTATAAATTGATCAATTAATAGTAGATATCATACACAAACAATAACGATTTTTATTGAAATTGAAAGTTTTTATGATAAACATGCTTGAAGCTTTATAATTAATTTTATTTCATATGCTTATGTTTAATTAAACTTGACTCTAGTGAAAATAAATTTGAGAAATATTGCTATTTTTTCCATGTGAATTATATGCTACAAAAAGATTGCAATTCGAATTAGTGAAATATTTTCTTTGAAACTGAATGAACGCAATAAATAGTTTAATAATCTTAACAACAATAAATAGTTTATTAATCACAATAACAAAATATATATAACCTAATATTACATGTAATTTATAAAATAATTCATTAAATAAAAATTTTAAAACATATTAATTACGATTTTTAAAAATGTAATTTTATTCCTACAAATAAATAATAACTGAAATGTGCATCAAATAATATTTATTGAATTAATATTTTTCGTTTATAATATTTAACGGATTAGTTAATTTTATTTTATTAAAATTGAATTTTATTTTTAAAATAATAGAAGGATATAAAATAAAAATAAGTTTGTAATATTACATATGCATTTTTATATTTACATATCTGAAAATCCTTAAAAATTTTATAATTATTACTGTCACTGATATTTATCATAATTATTTTATGATAATGGTCTTAAAATTTTATGGTCTCCTCTATTAGTTCTAAAACTGGTATATAATACATATTAATTATTAGCATAATTAAAAACTATATTATATATTTAAAAAATAAATAAAAAACAAAATGCAATTTATTTATGGTGCAATTTAATGCTACCATTAATAACTACCTAGTCAGTGAAAGCTATCTCAATTCATTTATGCTACCCTTATTTTTACATATCTGAAAATCCTGAAAAATCTTATAATAAACTTTATAAAAACTAATATTTTTCTAAACTATAACTATTTTTCTAATATTTATCTAAACTTTAACTAATATTTTTCTAAACTTTTTAGCTAATATTTTTCCTAATAATTTTATGATAAAAGTTGATTTTTATTTCTTCTCTATTAGTACCGAAACTGGAACATAATACATATTTATTATCATAATTAATATGATATATGACTGTGAATACATATTAATTATTATCATAATAAAATTAAAAACTATATTATATATTTAAAAATAAATAAAAAAAAATAAAATGCATTTTTATTTATGGTGCAATTTACTGATACCATCAATAACTACCTAGGCAATGAAAAGCTATCTCAATTAATTTATGCTACCAGTATTTTTTGCATATCTGAGAATCCTGAAAAATTTTATAATAAACTTTATAAAACTAATATTTTCTAAACTTTAACTGTTTTTCATAATAATTTAATGATAAAAGTTGATTTTATTTCTTCTCTAATAGTATTGAAGCTGGTATATAATACACATTAATTATTATAATAATTAACAGCTATATTATATATTTAAAAATAAATAAATTACGTCAATGCATTTTATTTATTGTGCAATTTAATGATAACATCAATAGCTACTTAGGCAGTGAATACGATCTCAATTAACTTATGCCACCGATATTTTTACGTATCTGAGAATCCTGAAAAATTTTATAATAAACTTTATAAAACTAATATTTTTCTAATGTTTTCCAAACTTTATATTTACTTTTCATGATATCATTATATTATATTTATTATACTTACTTCTATAGTAAATATAATTTATGATAGTATTATCATCATTATATCATATTATATTATATTTATATTCATCATTAACATCAGCATTATATTATGTTTACTATATTTACTTTTCAAAATAATTTTATGATAAAAGTTTATTTATTTATTCTCTATTAGTAATTAAAGTGGTATATAATACAGTTTAATTATCATAATTAAAACCTGTACAATTTATATTTAAAAAAAAATAAATAAAAACAATGCCTTTATTTATGGTGCAATTTAAAGATACCATCAATAATTACTTAGGCAATGAAAGCTATCTCAATTCATTTATGCTACCAGTATTTGTATATATCTGAAAATCCTGAAAATTTTTATAATTATTACTTTAACTGATATTTTTCATAATAATGTTATGATAAAAGTAGATTTTATTAATTCCCTATTAGTACTTAAAGTATTATGATAAATAAAAATTGTATTATACATTTAAAGAAAATTAAAAACTATAATGCATTTTATTTGTCTTGCAATTTAATGATACCATCAATAACTACTTGATTTTTATAATAACTAAGATATAATAACAATATATAATATATAATAATAACAATATATAATATATAATAATAAAAATATATAATATGTATAATAATAACAATATTAATATATAATAATAAAAATATATAATATGTATAATAATAACAATATATAATATATATAACAATAACAATAACTCGTTGATTTTATTTATTCCCTATTAGTACTTAAAGGATTATGATAATTAAAAATTACATTATATATTTAAAAATAAATAAAAAACAAAATGCAATTTATTTATGGTGCAACTCGATGCTACCATCAACAACTACTTAGGCATTGAATGCGATCTCAATAACTTATGCCACCGATAGTGACAAAATGCAATGAAAATAACTATAGCGCGGCAGAACAAACTACGAGATCAGGAGAGCTTACAGTACGATTACGCAAAGGCTGCATGCGATCAACAATTAGGAACAGCTGATCAGGATCCCCCAGCCCCGCAAATCGCTCATTCCCTGCACGACACTCACCTCCTTTGTTGTGTGCATGGCAAGAAAAGTTGTATGTAATCATTCACTCTTCATGAAGATGCTTATTAGATGGAGTGGCCTTAGAAGATGATCAGGAGCATCCTTTCATCCCAAGCTTCACAGTCACTTGCATCTTCTTGGGCGTCCTTGGATGGTTGAGGGATGGTGATGGGGGAGAGGATGGCGAGATGGACGCCATCTATCGGTTGACCAATGAACACTTTCACGAGAAATATTGGTGAGCGGAGAATGCATAAACCGCGGTCTGCTTATGGTCCGCTTATGCTGTTATTGTAGTGTGCTAATGCTTTAATGATTTTATTAAAACAGTAGGTCATTTTTCTAAAGATTTTATTACGATATAGGTTTAGTTTAATAATAAAGCAAATATATTAATGTTAGATAAATATTTTATTCAATTTCATCAATTTTATTGAGTAGTAAATGGAATTATTTTGTTATTAAGATGCTATAGTGGATGAAGGATTTTATGCCACGTATTTGCTTTTAATTTCTACATTGTAAATTTTCCTGAATTTTTTTTTTTAAAAAGCCCTTTTAAAGTATTATTATTTGTACATAATGCATCAGCATTTTTGAATTTCTGAAATTTTTGAAAGCAGTGACAAAAATAGATACAGCCACTGGACCTGTGCCCTTCCTCTAGCTATGCACAGAATCACTGGGGCACGTGTTGCCATATTTATGCATTTGAATATAAGATTGAACAAGCGAGCAATGTTTTGATGAACGATTTCGCGTACTGAAGAAAAAACGAGATAGCAAAATAATTATTAAATACTGTTGATTGATATTTAACAAAAAATTTGGAAGCTATTCTGAGGAAATAAATTAATGCTGTCCTAATTGATAACTTGTTTTTTTTTCCATTAACTATATAGAAAGTTCTCCTGATTTTTTAAAATAGTAAGTTATATTTAAAATACTAATACTTTTCTTTCTTTAATTTTTTTTTAAAAGCTTCATATATTTTAAATTCTGACTTTTATTATTTTCTCTCCCATAATTTTTTTCATTATCTGAAAAGTAGCATATTCGTTTAGTGTGATTTAGTCACCATAAAAGTTTTTCTTTCAATAATATATTTGAATTTCCTCAGCATTTTTCTAAATAATATTTTAGTTTTTACGGTCTTTATTATGGTAAAATTTCAGAATGTGTTTTTTTTTTTAATTTCCATTTAAAAAAATTAATTTTTAAAATTTGATCGCATGCAATATTTCGTTTCCTTCTATTTAAAAAAAAATTAATTTTTAAAATTTGTTCACATGTAATATTCTAAACGTTTTTATAGAAAAATAAAAGGTTTTTTTTTTATACTTTTAATAAAAATATCGTGTATTACAAAGTCTTTAGTATTAAACATCTAATGCTTAAAATAACAATGTGTCAACTCAATTAAATTTATTAAATAAATAAACAGACCAGTTTCTTATAGAAAAATAAAATTCGGTTTTTTTTCAAAAATTACTTTCAACCAATCGGAACAGTTGTGGCCCGGTAAATGGTTTATTTTTTATCCTTATTAAATCGTCTCCATTATTTTTTTCGGTCCAGTAAAGTCATATTAGGAGCCATATATAGTATCAAAAAGCCTTAATTTGTCCCTCCATTAAATAAAAAAACGTACGAGGTGCATGTCGTTCTGTCAGTAAAGGCACTAACTTCTGCTGAAAGCCCAAGAAAGCCAAATCTCACAAAAACAAGTCTTATTCTGAAGTGTTAAAACGACTTGCAGACGTTTCGGTCGTTAATGTAAAGTGAGAAATTTTAACGTCAGCACTACTTGGCTTTCATATTCCGCGTTCATTAGATTTATTAAAACCTTTATTTCTATCTTTTGCTTATTTTCTACATGCTTTTTTTTTTGCTTCCCATGTTGTCACTTTGTATTGTATCAAAAAGAATTTAATGTCTTTTAATATTTTTTTTGAAGTGTTCTCATTTATTTTTGCACTATATAAAGATTTATTATTTAATTTTAAAGAAAAGTAAATTTTTTTTTTTTGTTCTCATTTAAAAAAAAAGAATTTTAAAAGTAAAAAAAAAAGTTATTTAGAAAAAAAGGCCTTTTAACGTGTACTACAGAAAGTAAGACATCTAATTTAAATAATTAAGTAAGACAAGCTTTATTAAGTATGGCAGCTAAGATAATTATCTTACAAAAAAAGCTCGTTAATAACGATCGTTTAATAATAACAATACCTCAGTACAAAATAAATATTATCCCCACACTTATAATGGCCACATGCCATAAAGAAAATCATCGAACATATAAGTAAATAAGAATTTAATGGATGTTCGTTATCATACTTAATAAGTATTAGTATTTGGTTTCAATTTTCAAGCCAACTCAAAATGATTTTTCAAATGGTTATTATTAATCTATTTCTTTGTATATATATATATATACTATCTGGAAGAAAGTGACGGGACACCCCTCGAAAAGTAGAAAAGTCGACAATACAGCTGACACATGCGCAATAATAGGTATCACGTGTCAGCCATATCCTATAAATACTCTGTGGAGTCGACTAGAGTTGTTTTTTGTCAAGATGCCGCCACGGGAAGAGTTGTCTGAGTTCGAGAAAGGTGTGTTGGTTGGATTGCATCTTGCCAAGGTGTCAATTAGGAGATATCCCGTCTCCGTAACTGCTCAAAATCAACTGTAGCACGTGTTGTGTGTCGCTACAAGACTGAGGGACACTGTCAGAATAAACCCCGAAGTGGACGACCTACAGTTTTCACCAGCAGGGACCGGCGGGTGCTCGGCAGGGAGATTCGAAGTAACCGTTAAACATCCATGGATAACATCGCTAATGAGCTTTAGACGAGCCACAGGTGTGGCCGTTTCGACCAAGACTCTTCGGTATCGAGGTCCATATGTTAGGTTACATTGGACGTTCGGCGGCTCATAAGCCTTTGATTACGAAAACCAACAAGAAAACGCGCCTTCGATGGGCCAAAGACCACCGTACTTGGAACTCTGGATGACTGGAAACGCGTCCTTTTGGAGTGACAAGTCACGATTTACCCTTTTCCGTTCCGATGGACGTGTTTAGGTATGGTGTTTACCAGGTGAACGCCTTTTGCCCGAGTGTGTCGTCCCAACTGTAAAGTTTGGTGGAGGAGGATTGATGGTATGGGCCTGTTTCTCCTGGTATGGGGAGGGCCCACTGGTGAAGGTTGATGGTGCGATGAATGCCGATAGATACTGTGATATTCTCGACAATCATGTCCTTCGTAACTTGTGGGCAACGCACGGTATGGATGATTGTTGGTATCAAGACGACAGCGCAACAGTATGTTGCAAGGAGGACTCTTGATTGGTATGTGAACAACAATGTTAAACGCATGGAGTGGCCAGCGCAGAGCCCTTATCTTAACCCAATTGAACATCTCTGGGACGAATTGGACCATCGGTTGAGGGCCTGCACCCCACACCCCAAAAGCAAGCCTGAACTATGGAACTTCCTGTTAAACATTTGGAAGGAAATTCCTCTTGCCACTATGGCTAATTTAGTGTAAAGCATGCCCAGAAGGGTTGCAGCTATGATCGCAGCCAAAGGAGGCCCTACCCCTATTAATTTTAATAAATATGGGTTTATGTCGTTATAGTGTTGTGTCCTGTCACTTTCTTCCACATAGTGTATATATATATATATATATATATATACAAAGAAATGTATACATTTATATATGTATAATCATGTCTAGAAATGGTTGTTGGTAACTGTTTGGAAATGATTCCTAATTATAGCGTTGATTCAAACAGGCATCATTAAAAATTGGAATGTTCTTAGCAATAACTTTTGAAGGAATAAAAAATAAAGTACGTAGGTAGTAATTCTGCATTTAGAATATCTGCAATAAATTAGAAAACATTGGATTAAGCTTATTCTAATACTTAAATATCTGCACTTTGAGCTAAACTTGAAGTGGATAATGTTAATTTTTAAATGTTTCTTCAAAATCTCTATTAAAAAACAACCTAAAAGTAAATTGGATATATGATGAGATTGTTCATTGTACATTCCTGACCCAGATGACATGTGCACATCGCTAACTTAAGTCAAGCTCTGATCTGAATCATAATTTTATTTATTTATAACTTTTATTTGTTATGTGTGCCTTTACAAGTCACTTAATTCTATTAGCCATCAAAGGCATTACACATTAGCAAACGTTTGCCTCCCAACTTCGTATTCGTATTATTTGGAATTGTCAAAAATATACTTCACTTTAAAATTAACCTCAACCACCTATCATATTATTGATAGACAGTGAATTAAAATGGGCAGGTCTTTTTAAATTAGCATGTTTGAATGAATATTGAAAAGTCGATACATTGAAGACAATTTGTTAATCTCTTTTGATCGTGATTCCAACAAAAATCGAACCAAATTTTAAAACACATTAATTCAATGAATTATCAAGTATCATATTCATTATTTACGTTTCATTATACAGATTGTCGCCATTTGAAGGAATATGCTGCTGAAACTAATGAAAAAGTGAATGAAAAATGACCTGGACCATTCAGTTCGTCATTTCCTACGCTTACTTTTTTGCCTACTGATCGAAAATGACCGATGATCGGCTGTTCTTCTGTTTCGGATCTTTCGTCCGTCTGTTGTTCTAGATTCATTCTAAAAGATCGTTCGTTCACTACCGACACATCTCTGATATTAAAAAAGTAATTTGAAAAAATTGATAAAAAAATCTTGGAGATGCTAAAGTACTTTTAACATTTGATCTTAAAAATGATTTCTTACATGTAATGTAGCTTTTGTCAAGTACTCAATTCGTTTCATGTTACACAACTTTCATTTAATGATTGCTACAACTCTTTTTGTCAAGTACTCAATTCGTTTCATGTTACACAACTTTCATTTAATGATTGCTACAACTCTTTTGTCAAGTACTCAATTCGTTTCATGTTACACAACTTTCATTTAATGATTTCCTTTTTTTTACTCTTTTTGTCTTTAATGCTACAACTCTGATTGCAGTTGCTCATATTGTAATCTGAATAAGAACGTCGATGCTTTTCTAAAAGTCCAAATCCTGTTATTTTTACTTAAAAAATTATGCATCATAAAACTTTTCCCAAGGCCTGTAACTTTTGTTAAAAGATTAATAAGTCGAATATACTCTTTTAGTCAATACATAAGCAATAACGTGCATTTTAAAAATATATTATCTTTAGTATTTTATTTAATGCTAACAAAATAATTGTGTTATTATTCGAATGTTTTAACGTACGAAAACTTTAATGGACAGTACACATTTTAACACATTAATCATCCCTATTATCTTACTTTTGCTCTTGTTACTACTACTAAAACCGAAACAAATTACTAAATTTTTATTTAATGAAATAAGGCCTACATAAAAAATTTTTGTCATTTACTTTTCAATATTATTTAATTTTTTTTATCATAGATTTTAAATTTAACATATGAAAGAAAAGTTAAAAAAAAAATATGTTTGTCATGTGATATTTATATGCAGTTAAATCTGTTCCTTTTTCTGGAAAGATTGGAATTGAGGTGAGTTTTTTTTTCTTTTTGTCAGTAACACTGATTACAAAATCTCTGATGCAGATTTGCTCATGCATTTTCATTGAATAAGAACGTCGTGCCACTTTTCTAAAAGGCTAAAGATCCTGTTATTTTTACATGTTTTCGAAAATCCTATCCACTCATGCAAAGACTTTTTTTCCCAAGGGAACATCCATTCAAAATAGCTTTTGATTTTAAAAATTAATAAGTCCAGAATTGATCCTGTATCCAAGTTAAAAATAGCTTATCTAGATGAGCAATGTTTTTTTTTGTCATTTTTAAAACATAAGTTTTTAGTTTGTCATAAACCTTGTTTGTTTTGAACCTGGCATCTTCAGTTCGGAATGTTCTGTTATTATTCAAAGATGAAGTTTTAATTACCAAAGTCAGCATGATATATGGACATTATACACTGAAGTGACAAAAGTCATGGGATACCCTATTATCGTGTCGGCCCTTTTCGCCCGGCGAAGTGCAGCAACTCGACGTGGCATGGACTCAACAAATCGTTGGAAGTCTTCTGCAGGAATATTGAGCCATGCTGTCTCGATAAGGTCCATATAAAGCATTGATGGTGGGATTTTGGACATTTTCTAATATTCCCATAAATGCTCGATGGGACTTTTCTAGGTGGCCAGATCATTTTTGGAATTGTCCAAATATCTTCAAACCAAAAGTTAAAAACAGTTGTGGCCCGGTGACATGGCGCATTGTCATCCATAAAAAAATCCCATCGTTGTTTGGATACATGAAGTCCATGAATGGCTGCATGATGGAATTGAACATAAGATTTCCAGTCAATGTTTCCAGTCGCACCAGAGGACCAAGTCCACGCCATGAAAAAACAGCCCACACCATTAGGAGCCACCACCAGCTCTGAACAGTGCCTTGCTGAAGTTTGGGTCCATGGCTTCGTGGGGTCTCAACAACACTCGAACCCTACCATCAGCTCTTACCAACTGAAATCGTGACTCATCGGACCAGGCCACCC
The DNA here is from genome assembly GCA_021605095.1 of Caerostris extrusa. Classification (NCBI taxonomy): domain Eukaryota; kingdom Metazoa; phylum Arthropoda; class Arachnida; order Araneae; family Araneidae; genus Caerostris; species Caerostris extrusa. The sequence continues at coordinate 4,937 of BPLR01012955.1, read as the reverse complement.
ATTCATCTAGGGACCAACCGATATGCTCACGTGCTCACGAGAGTCGCTGCAAGCGATGTCGTTTTGTCAGTAAAGGCACTCGAGTCGGTCTTCTGCTGAATAGCCCAAGAAAGCCAAATTTCTCCGCACAGTTCTAACAGACAAGTCCCTTGTACGTCCCACATTGATTTCTGCGGTTATTTGACGCAGTGTTGCTTGTCTGTTAGAATTTACGACTCTTGCAGACGTCGCCTGTCTCGGTCGTTAATCAGGCGGTCGACCATTGATCCATGTATCCAAATTAAAAATAGCTTTGATCTAGGTGGAATCTTTTTTTGTCATAACGATTTTAAATGGACCATGCCCCTGACATAACATTTTCAAACTTTGTCATAAACCTTGTTTGTTTTGAACCGTCAAATCTTCAGTGAATAACTTGAACTGATATTCAAAGATGCGCCTTTTATATTTCTGGCGATGTCAGCATGAAAATATATTGTGACATTATATATTATGTAGAATGGTTCTTGTGTTATTTTATTCAGTGATTATTGACTGGAAAAAATAGGACTAAAAAAGTAGTTCGATTAGATTGGACGACAGGGAGATCTCATCACATCAATTTAAAATGGAAAATTATATAGTTAGCATAATCATTTTCTCAAGAAAATTGCCAATTTTAAAATCCTGATGTAATGGATATTGAGTGGTATTATTAAAAGTGTTAATATTAAGTAAGATTTTAATGCAACTGTTTATGCTTCTTTCATATAATAACAGCTTGGAGAAGTCAAATAGACGGATTTCTCGTTGGATTTCCGCATCGTGTATAACACGACAAGCAAAACAGAGTTGAAAATTTTCGTTCCATAGTTACGGATAGACACGGTTTATCTGTATGCTGGAAAATAATTTTGTGGAATTAAAAAGAAAGTTGCGAAACCGTTCCAAATAATAAATAATAAAACCAGTGCTATGTAGCCGGCTCAACCTATGTCATGTTGAATCTGTTACAAATGCGTCATTTCAGTGAAAAATATATAAATTTAAAATGTTCAGCATTTAAACGAAAATACAACATCAAAATTATCTCAATTATTTGGCAATTTTCCATATGTGCATATGTTTCCATTCCTCACAATTAGAATCAAATCCTTTATGTGAAATAAAAATGTCTAATGCAATGGATGTAGAGTATCAAAAAGTTACTCAAATATTAAAAATTTGTGTTCAAAATGCCGTCACGAAATTTCTTGTTAATATGTAATTAACTACTTATTTTTCAATCTTAAATTTTATATACTTCTCCGCTGCATTACAAGAAACTTATTTCAGTATTTACGAAGCAGTCAGCACAATGACAATCCCTCTTATATGTAAGATGTTATATCGCTCTTATATGTTTTATGTTGTGGTTTCCAAATACCCAGCACTTCAATAACACACAGAAATAGCATACGTGTAGCAAATTCAGCATTAGCCAGGCTGAAGAAAAGAATTATTCTGAAATAAGCTCTAATGTGTTAAAAAGAAATAAGTGAACGAAAGGCATAGAAAAATCTAAGATCAAACTTTATTAAGCTACAATACAAATGATAAGTTTGTTTTTTGGTGACAATAACTAAGGAAGACATATCAGAAGGCATCTACAAGAGAGCGACGTCCGTGGATATCCATCGACTCATCACTCCGTTCACCTTGTCGATGACCTTCGGTGATGGCAAGGTTGTTGGTTTTTTCCCCCATTTAGTCACTTATCATTGCACAAGACACTGCCAACTTTTGCTTCGTGTAAATGCATAGAAATAAGAACTAACTCGCATTCATTTAATGCACACACAGAAGGAATCAACAAATTTCAAAGTTGAACATTTCTTTAAAAAAACAAAATCCAATTTATCTTGTTTCATAATTTTAAGAGTTAATGATGGCTGCGCACATAAAAAGCAATCTACACTCCTAGACAAAGTTATTGTCACATTTACATTTTAGAAATAAAGAAATAGTTGTTATATATATATATAAACAAAAGTACGATACGAGAAGAATGAATTAATTTTTTTGCTGTATATTAATTTGGCTTTGAACGTATAATTTCATAGATTTAAATTAGGAAGTTCAATGTAAATACTGCATCAATTGTATAGAGGTTTTTAGTCATGAATTGTATAGAGGTTTTTAGTCACGTAATTTTGTTTTCCAATACTAAGTATTATTTAGTGGATTAGACAAGATTTCAGATGCACTTTATTGTTTTTCAATCACGATTTGGAGAATTTACTTTTGAAAAAACACATATTCACAAAATGTCCAATTTTTATTTTGCAAATAAATATTCTATAACTGCCTACCACAAAGAGAAAGTTAGTGTAAATAAACGTTCAGAAAATGGACAATCAACATTCGTAAAAGATTTTTATGATTACAGACAATTTTTATTTTGAAAATCAATACTTCTTAACTGTCTAACATAAAGAGAAAATCAGTGTAAATAAAACTCACAAAATGGACAGTCAACATTCGTAAAAGATTTTTATGATTACAAACAATTTTTATTTTGAAAATCAATACTTCTTAACTGTCTAACATAAAGAGAAAATCAGTGTAAATAAAACTCACAAAATGAGCAGTCAACATTCGTAAAAGATTTTGATTACAGCAAATAGTGTCCACAGATTGAAAATCTATATTCCTTAACTGCCTGCCATAAAGAGAAAGTCAGTGTAAATAAACCTTCACAAAATGGACAGTCAACATTCGTAAAAGATTTTAATGATTACAGACAATTTTTATTTTGAAAATCAATACTTCTTAACTGTCTACCATAAGGAGAAAATCAGTGTAAATAAAACTCACAAAATGAGCAGTCAACATTCGTAAAAGATTTTGATTACAGACAATAGTGTCCAATTTTTAGATTGAAAATCTATATTCCTTAACTGCCTGCCATAAAGTGAAAGTCAGTGTAAATAAACCTTCACAAAATAGATAGTCAACATTCGTAAAAGATTTTGATGATTACAGTCATTAGACGTTAGAAGAAATAATGTAACAATCACTAGAAAGAATTAGTCTTTGTAAAACAGAAAATGTGGGTTATTGAAAAGATGTAATATTTAATCTACAGTGGATATAATTTTTTCAAAGTTTACATTTTTTTTTTGTGCCTAAAAACGAATACAATTTTTGGATGACGAAACATTATTAAATATTAAAATCAAGGCGTGGCTTTTAGACCATCCTATAAGTATTTTGAACTTCCTAAGTATTGCACATGAACGGCACAGTGTACAATACAGTTACTTTTAAGCCATTATATATTGCAGAGTGGAAATTAATATTGCGAAATTCAAACGTAAATTGTAAGGTTGCACTGGAATTTTGAGTTGGTCTTTTTTGTTAGAAATAAATTGAATTGTTTTTCAAATACATGAACATTTTTATAGAATTAAAAACCAATTTTTATATTTTGAATTATGTTTTGAAAGTTATATATACTACTTGTGAAAATATAATTTGAAACACGTGAAATAATTTTGTCAAGGAGCGTATTACATGAAACGAGCATTATATACAGGAAAGTTCATGTGACATTTAAACTTAAATGTTATATTATTTATTTCATAAAAAGAAGAATAATTTGAGTTAAGTAGGTTCTAAGATTTGTAATACACATACACACATATATAGATAGAAACAACATTAACTTGAAAGCTGCGGAATCGATTTCATTTAAAATAATGGTAATTGCATAACCATATAATTTCATATGACAGCTACTAAATTTAGAATTTTTTCTTATAAAATGAGTACTTAAATTTTAGTCTCGTTCAATGATAGATTAATAGATAATTCAGAACCCATTTAAAATAATGTTCATAAAATAATAGTAATTATATAGACACATACATATGACAGCTATTAAATTATAATTACAATAATTAATATAATTTATTGACAGCTATTAAATTTAGAATTTTTCTTATAAAATGAGTTCTTAAATTTAATCTCGTTTAATGATAGGTTAATAGATAATTCAGAATAGATATTTTTCAATTTAAAATGTCTTACTGGATTTTAAATTTTGTTAAAGATAATAATAAATTATAAATTGAAATCTGTTATATTAATTTAATATTTAAGCGCATCTTTTACAATTACCTCATTAAACATAGTTGTTTATAAAACAGAAAAAATATTACTGGTGTAAAAATATTACAAAATGTTTTAATCAATATTTGAATTATTTCAAGAAAAAAATAACAGTGACCATAGCACCATTTTAATAAACTTTTGCCTCTTAATTAACAATATTTAAATAGAATATAATATAACATTTTTTGATACACTAGAATTTTATTAATAATAGTAACAGTATCTCAATAGAATTCGCAATTAGTAGCAATAATTGTAATTTTTTTTTTCAAAACTAACAATAATTTTTAATTTTTATTATAATTTTCAAATGATAATGTTTATTTAACAATAATGCATTTCATTCATATTTGTCATCAGTTTCTTTAAATTAACTTCATATATAAAAAAAATGTAAATTGTTTAATCAACAAACTGCTCCGTTAAGCTATTTATTACTTTAAATCTGCGATCAATTTTCCTACTCAAATCTTTCTTCTGTTAGTTAAGAAATCGTGATCCATGCAAGTAACGGGTCCAAGAGAGCGGTAAAACACGCGAGTTTTAAAATGATACAACCAGATTCAAATGTTATATATATTCGAAAACAATTAAAGACAAATCTTTTGAAATTTACATGAAGACATGTTTCAGAAGTATTCGTGTAACTTCAATCGACGACGACTATAGTTTACGAATTTTTGCTTTTTTTCTTTCTGCGGTTACGGCTTGGAGCTATAATATGAATTCAAATTTAAATATAATTGTACCAAATCAATATTCGTCAATCACTGAAAGACAAATTTTACAAACTTTTCTTAACA